>JBBDGT010000078.1:50000-78290 GCA_037306005.1 Rhinophrynus dorsalis | reverse complement strand
GGGCAGGGTTTTTCCTTATGCTCACTCTGTGATCCACCTGGACACCACCTGGTTGCTCTGAGGTGAGCAGTGTTACATCAGTAAAAGGGGCGGGAGGAGGATATTTTATCATTCACTTACTCTTGAACTACAACTCTGACAGTATTGAAATAACACTCTTCATGGCCCAAATACTATGAAGATTAATTGGAGCTGCTTTTTTGTGAAACATTACTATCCCTTTAATTACTTACATGTTTGTAGTTCAAAAGATATTAAAAGCTGAAAGGATCCCCCTCCTGGCTGGGTCACGCTGCCTCTTAGTCTGGTCCGGACGGATGCAGTGGGGGACAATCTTCAGTAAGCAAAGGAAAATCCTGTCCTCCTTGTCCTCCTTTATGGTCTGAGAGATATTCACAAGCAAAGTTTCCCCTCCCACCCCTTTTACCTAGTGTAAGCCATCTCTTCTCAGATGTGGAATCCAGTCCATAGACCAGACAGATAACAGCAGGGGACAATCTTCTTCCTATGAGAACAATGAAAGCCCTGCCCCCCTTGACAAGTTTTTCAGGTATTTCCCTTATCTTAATTGAAGATTGTCCCTCTCTGCAATCTACTTGGACACCTCCCTTCTGATCTGGCTGAACAGTGTTACATCAGTAAAAGGGGAGGGAGGGGGATACTTTGTCATTGAATTACTCTTGTACTACAATTCTGACAGAATTGAAATAACACTCTCCAAAGTCCAGATACTATGATGATTAATTAGAGCTGCTTTTATTATGAAACATTACTATCCCTTTAAGGGTTAAATAAACTAATTCACTTAGCCTGCTTCAGTTTTTAAAAAAAACTGCTTGTAACTCTCGTGTCCAAAAGAGCAAATTTCATAACTGCCATTAGGATATTCTGGTCATGGTAAGGTAAGTGTTTGTGTGTGTGTGTATGTATGTATGTGTGTGTGTGCTTTTGTTTGGGTGTACAGTTACGAGGAGATGAACTATTTTAGTTTCTTTGCTGACATGTTTCCTCTTTGTTCGAATTGAGTTAAAATACGGAAGCGACAGGAATGACTACATCACTAACTGAAATTATCTCTCTGACACCAGAATTCTACTGGGGAACAAAGAAAGTATTTTGTCAATAAAAGGAGAAGTTGACCAATGTCATATGACTAGTAGTAAAAGATTTGGAAACCTGGAAAGCACTTTATTTTGATAGAGTTGGAGAGAAAGAAGAAGTTACAGAAGATAATGTTGAAACTTGGAAGAAAACTTAAGAGAGAGTAACACAATATGTAGAAAAAAAAAAAAAATATATATATATATATATATATATATATATATACAGATAGGGAAATCACTCACTACAAACAGATACTTTACTGCCCAGGTGCACAATCCTTATAGCGTTATAGATAATAGAGAAAGGATGGGGCAACACCCGTGGGAATTATTCATTTGATTTATTGATTACAAAAGGCAAAAAAAAATGGTCTACGTTGACCATATTTGTTGAAATATGTTAAAACTCCCTACACACACCTTTTCCCTCAAAGGAAAAGCAAGGCATTACCTTCCGCAACCAGTAGGTGTCATTATATCTGCACGAATGCAAAGACTTGATACCATGTCGAACATTATGGTGCTTGGGCAGTAGGCAGCTCTCTGATTGGCCAAAGCTCTGGGTGACGAGTTTAAAGGTCCCCCATAGAGTTAACATGGGGGAAATTAGGCCACTCAGGGATTGGCTAATCTAAGACCCGCCCCAAGGTACCGATTGGTCGCCTACAGTTAAAGGGACTCCATAGTCTTTACATGGGAAAAGTAGGCGGCCATCGGATTGGCTGCTCGAATCCAGCTATTCCTCTCTTATTGGTCTAAGGGTTAAAGCGGCCAGATTGAATTACTACGGCTCCAGGGAGTCTGGTGTCCCATTTTACCCGAGTTTACCTTAACCCTAGGGGTCCCATTGTATGTCACCCCAACCTATTGTACTGGGTCAGTTAACCTTGTTATGCATTGTTGTTCTTTGTTCTAAAACTTCATAAAAGAGCTGAATTCAGCCACAATAAAGAGAGAGTTCTGTTGATCCTGAACTGCATGCTGTGTCTGCATTACTGGGTGGTATCAAGGGTCTTCTGTTGACCCCCATCCTGGAAGCTGTTTGGAGGGACTGACCGGGAAACCAGCTACAGGAAGCCATCATCTAGAGAAAGGTAGTCGGCAGAACGAGCAACGTCCATCCGAGGACTTAGGATCTTGTTACTATATATATATATATATATATTGTGGGATATATCCTCTTCTGTAATAAAAAGTTACTTCCACAGCTGAAAAGGGGAGGGCCCTAGTGCAATAAGGCCAAAAAATACTGTTCCTCCACCAATATCACCCCACATGTGGCTACTCACAAAGTTATTGGCTGTTTATCACTTATATGAAAAAACAGCAAGACAGCATTCCGGGTATAAATCCTGACCCAGATACAGGAATCACTTATCAGGCAGCCTCTCTTCTTTACAAACCCTCCAAGTGGCCAAGAAACTCCAGAAAAAAAACACATAAGATAGCACCAAATAGAGAAATATTCCTTGAGATATCGCAATATAACAAATAAACAAATTATTTGTACTCACATTTATCTCTGGTCAGCAACAAAATTTCTCCAAGGTGACAATCTCACATGTAGGGATGTCTCACCAACTCTACTCGGTGTTATCCAGTCAGCTGCTCCACTCACACTTCCTCCAAACCACGTCCACACGTCCGATACTCAAAACACGTTTTTTATTATATAATACAATTAACAATATTGTTGTTTAAAATAAACAATATAAAAAATATATGTAATAATATCACAGACAACGCGTTTCGCGGTGATACACCGATTTATCAAGTCGTCTACCTCAAAAATGCATCGCTGTGAGTACAAATAATTTGGTTATTTGTTATATTGAGATATCTCAAACAATATTTCACTATTTGGCGCTATATTATGTGTTTTTTTCTGAATTTTTACACTGGCACTGTTGCTACACCATCCTGTGCATTGAGATACTGTACCTGAAAATTTCAAGTTTAAGCTGCAACAACTTTGAATAAAATATCTCTCAACGAAATCATGTTTTACTCAGGGGGATAAACCCTGCAATTTATATAGTTATTTATTTATTTATTTATTTATTATGAAAAAACATAAAACAGAAGAATTACAATTCTACAAGTATATTAATAACAAAAAAGTGAAGGTTGATATTGGTCCTCTTAGGACTGAGACAGGTGAATTGATTAATGAGGATAAGGCTATGGCTGACACCCTAAATATGTTCTTTGCTTCAGTATATACAAAGGAAGCAGCAATGATGGGCTATGGGCAAATAGACAAAATCACAGAACTTCCTCCATGTAAATGGCTTAATGAGGACAAGGTCCAGAAGAGACTGGAAAGGGTTATGGTGAATAAAGCGCCTGGACCGGACGGTATACACCCAAAGGTACTTAAGGAACTTAGTTCAACAATAGCAAAACCATTATACTTAATATTTATGGATTCACTTTTATCAGGCATAGTGCCCTGTGATTGGAGGAAAGCTGATGTAGTTCCATTGTTTAAAAAGGGAGCAAGATCCAGTCCAGGAAATTATAGACCTGTGAGCTTGACTTCCATAGTGGGTAAGATACTAGAAGGGTTACTAACTGACAGTATTCAGAAGTATGTGAAGACAAACAATATTATTAGCAGGAATCAGCTTGGTTTCATGAAGAATATATCATGTCAGACTAATTTACTGGCATTTAATGAAAGAGTGAGTAGTAATTTGGACAGGGGAATTGCTGTTGATGTAGTATACTGTACATGAAGAACTGGTTAAATAACAGATGTCTGAGAGTTGTTGTAAATGGAACCTTTTCAAACTGCTTTAGAGTCATACGCGGGTTTCTGCAGGGTTCAGTCCTGGGCCCAATGCTTTTTAATTTGTTTATTAATCATCTAGAAGTGGAAAATGAAAGTAGTGTCTCAGTCATTCAGTGTTCTTAGGGACTCCAGTTACTATATATTCAGGCCCAGTTAGGGGTGGCATTTGCCTGGGGTGGCATTTGCCAGGGGTATTAGTTGGCACCTTTCTCAAAGTACATCTTTATCTAAGTACTGAGAGTTAGGCAAGAGAGATAATATGTTAATATCTATCCAGTCTGCTGCATTGTATGCTGTATGAAGACAGTCTCCTAACAACTTTCTCATCTTCCTTACAGGTATGTGTTTGCTATCCAGTCTGCTTCAAGTTCTGTGCTGTACCCCAATTGTTTATCAACTATACAGTCTCCTGGTATGTGTTTGCTATCCAGTCTGCTTCAAGTTCTGTGCTGTACCCCAATTGTTTATTAACTATACAGTCTCCTGGTATGTGTTTGCTATCCAGTCTGCTTCAAGTTCTGTGCTGTACCCCAATTGTTTATTAACTATACAGTCTCCTGGTATGTGTTTGCTATCCAGTCTGCTTCAAGTTCTGTGCTGTACCCCAATTGTTTATTAACTATACAGTCTCCTGGTATGTGTTTGCTATCCAGTCTGCTTCAAGTTCTGTGCTGTACCCCAATTGTTTATTAACTATACAGTCTCCTGGTATGTGTTTGCTATCCAGTCTGCTTCAAGTTCTGTGCTGTACCCCAATTGTTTATTAACTATACAGTCTCCTGGTATGTGTTTGCTATCCAGTCTGCTTCAAGTTCTGTGCTGTACCCCAATTGTTTATTAACTATACAGTCTCCTGGTATGTGTTTGCTATCCAGTCTGCTTCAAGTTCTGTGCTGTACCCCAATTGTTTATTAACTATACAGTCTCCTGGTATGTACTAATCTACCCTTCACCTGGAACTCCAATCTCATCCAGTCTCCCTCTACCATTTAACCCCTTGTTGTATGTACTAATCAACTTTAGCCATTTTGACCCCCTGTCCCAGTCTCCATATTGCCTTCCTCCCCCATTCCTCTCCTATATCTCTCTGTGTCTGTTTCTTATCAGAGATTTAATGGTGTCACACCTGAACGCACTCAGAGCTCTTCCATCCCAAAACAATTTGTAATTTGGAAATCCCTCAGTCAGTCATTCAGTGTTCTTAGGGACTCCAGTTACTATATATTCAGGCCCAGTTAGGGGTGGCATTTGCCTGGGGTGGCATTTGCCAGGGGTATTAGTTGGCACCTTTCTCAAAGTACATCTTTATCTAAGTACTGAGAGTTAGGCAAGAGAGATAATATGTTAATATCTATCCAGTCTGCTGCATTGTATGCTGTATGAAGACAGTCTCCTAACAACTTTCTCATCTTCCTTACAGGTATGTGTTTGCTATCCAGTCTGCTTCAAGTTCTGTGCTGTACCCCAATTGTTTATCAACTATACAGTCTCCTGGTATGTGTTTGCTATCCAGTCTGCTTCAAGTTCTGTGCTGTACCCCAATTGTTTATTAACTATACAGTCTCCTGGTATGTGTTTGCTATCCAGTCTGCTTCAAGTTCTGTGCTGTACCCCAATTGTTTATTAACTATACAGTCTCCTGGTATGTGTTTGCTATCCAGTCTGCTTCAAGTTCTGTGCTGTACCCCAATTGTTTATTAACTATACAGTCTCCTGGTATGTGTTTGCTATCCAGTCTGCTTCAAGTTCTGTGCTGTACCCCAATTGTTTATTAACTATACAGTCTCCTGGTATGTGTTTGCTATCCAGTCTGCTTCAAGTTCTGTGCTGTACCCCAATTGTTTATTAACTATACAGTCTCCTGGTATGTGTTTGCTATCCAGTCTGCTTCAAGTTCTGTGCTGTACCCCAATTGTTTATTAACTATACAGTCTCCTGGTATGTGTTTGCTATCCAGTCTGCTTCAAGTTCTGTGCTGTACCCCAATTGTTTATTAACTATACAGTCTCCTGGTATGTACTAATCTACCCTTCACCTGGAACTCCAATCTCATCCAGTCTCCCTCTACCATTTAACCCCTTGTTGTATGTACTAATCTACTTTAGCCATTTTGACCCCCTGTCCCAGTCTCCATATTGCCTTCCTCCCCCATTCCTCTCCTATATCTCTCTGTGTCTGTTTCTTATCAGAGATTTAATGGTGTCACACCTGAACGCACTCAGAGCTCTTCCATCCCAAAACAATTTGTAATTTGGAAATCCCTCAGTCAGTCATTCAGTGTTCTTAGGGACTCCAGTTACTATATATTCAGGCCCAGTTAGGGGTGGCATTTGCCTGGGGTGGCATTTGCCAGGGGTATTAGTTGGCACCTTTCTCAAAGTACATCTTTATCTAAGTACTGAGAGTTAGGCAAGAGAGATAATATGTTAATATCTATCCAGTCTGCTGCATTGTATGCTGTATGAAGACAGTCTCCTAACAACTTTCTCATCTTCCTTACAGGTATGTGTTTGCTATCCAGTCTGCTTCAAGTTCTGTGCTGTACCCCAATTGTTTATCAACTATACAGTCTCCTGGTATGTGTTTGCTATCCAGTCTGCTTCAAGTTCTGTGCTGTACCCCAATTGTTTATTAACTATACAGTCTCCTGGTATGTGTTTGCTATCCAGTCTGCTTCAAGTTCTGTGCTGTACCCCAATTGTTTATTAACTATACAGTCTCCTGGTATGTGTTTGCTATCCAGTCTGCTTCAAGTTCTGTGCTGTACCCCAATTGTTTATTAACTATACAGTCTCCTGGTATGTGTTTGCTATCCAGTCTGCTTCAAGTTCTGTGCTGTACCCCAATTGTTTATTAACTATACAGTCTCCTGGTATGTGTTTGCTATCCAGTCTGCTTCAAGTTCTGTGCTGTACCCCAATTGTTTATTAACTATACAGTCTCCTGGTATGTGTTTGCTATCCAGTCTGCTTCAAGTTCTGTGCTGTACCCCAATTGTTTATTAACTATACAGTCTCCTGGTATGTGTTTGCTATCCAGTCTGCTTCAAGTTCTGTGCTGTACCCCAATTGTTTATTAACTATACAGTCTCCTGGTATGTACTAATCTACCCTTCACCTGGAACTCCAATCTCATCCAGTCTCCCTCTACCATTTAACCCCTTGTTGTATGTACTAATCTACTTTAGCCATTTTGACCCCCTGTCCCAGTCTCCATATTGCCTTCCTCCCCCATTCCTCTCCTATATCTCTCTGTGTCTGTTTCTTATCAGAGATTTAATGGTGTCACACCTGAACGCACTCAGAGCTCTTCCATCCCAAAACAATTTGTAATTTGGAAATCCCTCAGTCAGTCATTCAGTGTTCTTAGGGACTCCAGTTACTATATATTCAGGCCCAGTTAGGGGTGGCATTTGCCTGGGGTGGCATTTGCCAGGGGTATTAGTTGGCACCTTTCTCAAAGTACATCTTTATCTAAGTACTGAGAGTTAGGCAAGAGAGATAATATGTTAATATCTATCCAGTCTGCTGCATTGTATGCTGTATGAAGACAGTCTCCTAACAACTTTCTCATCTTCCTTACAGGTATGTGTTTGCTATCCAGTCTGCTTCAAGTTCTGTGCTGTACCCCAATTGTTTATCAACTATACAGTCTCCTGGTATGTGTTTGCTATCCAGTCTGCTTCAAGTTCTGTGCTGTACCCCAATTGTTTATTAACTATACAGTCTCCTGGTATGTGTTTGCTATCCAGTCTGCTTCAAGTTCTGTGCTGTACCCCAATTGTTTATTAACTATACAGTCTCCTGGTATGTGTTTGCTATCCAGTCTGCTTCAAGTTCTGTGCTGTACCCCAATTGTTTATTAACTATACAGTCTCCTGGTATGTGTTTGCTATCCAGTCTGCTTCAAGTTCTGTGCTGTACCCCAATTGTTTATTAACTATACAGTCTCCTGGTATGTGTTTGCTATCCAGTCTGCTTCAAGTTCTGTGCTGTACCCCAATTGTTTATTAACTATACAGTCTCCTGGTATGTGTTTGCTATCCAGTCTGCTTCAAGTTCTGTGCTGTACCCCAATTGTTTATTAACTATACAGTCTCCTGGTATGTGTTTGCTATCCAGTCTGCTTCAAGTTCTGTGCTGTACCCCAATTGTTTATTAACTATACAGTCTCCTGGTATGTACTAATCTACCCTTCACCTGGAACTCCAATCTCATCCAGTCTCCCTCTACCATTTAACCCCTTGTTGTATGTACTAATCTACTTTAGCCATTTTGACCCCCTGTCCCAGTCTCCATATTGCCTTCCTCCCCCATTCCTCTCCTATATCTCTCTGTGTCTGTTTCTTATCAGAGATTTAATGGTGTCACACCTGAACGCACTCAGAGCTCTTCCATCCCAAAACAATTTGTAATTTGGAAATCCCTCAGTCAGTCATTCAGTGTTCTTAGGGACTCCAGTTACTATATATTCAGGCCCAGTTAGGGGTGGCATTTGCCTGGGGTGGCATTTGCCAGGGGTATTAGTTGGCACCTTTCTCAAAGTACATCTTTATCTAAGTACTGAGAGTTAGGCAAGAGAGATAATATGTTAATATCTATCCAGTCTGCTGCATTGTATGCTGTATGAAGACAGTCTCCTAACAACTTTCTCATCTTCCTTACAGGTATGTGTTTGCTATCCAGTCTGCTTCAAGTTCTGTGCTGTACCCCAATTGTTTATCAACTATACAGTCTCCTGGTATGTGTTTGCTATCCAGTCTGCTTCAAGTTCTGTGCTGTACCCCAATTGTTTATTAACTATACAGTCTCCTGGTATGTGTTTGCTATCCAGTCTGCTTCAAGTTCTGTGCTGTACCCCAATTGTTTATTAACTATACAGTCTCCTGGTATGTGTTTGCTATCCAGTCTGCTTCAAGTTCTGTGCTGTACCCCAATTGTTTATTAACTATACAGTCTCCTGGTATGTGTTTGCTATCCAGTCTGCTTCAAGTTCTGTGCTGTACCCCAATTGTTTATTAACTATACAGTCTCCTGGTATGTGTTTGCTATCCAGTCTGCTTCAAGTTCTGTGCTGTACCCCAATTGTTTATTAACTATACAGTCTCCTGGTATGTGTTTGCTATCCAGTCTGCTTCAAGTTCTGTGCTGTACCCCAATTGTTTATTAACTATACAGTCTCCTGGTATGTGTTTGCTATCCAGTCTGCTTCAAGTTCTGTGCTGTACCCCAATTGTTTATTAACTATACAGTCTCCTGGTATGTACTAATCTACCCTTCACCTGGAACTCCAATCTCATCCAGTCTCCCTCTACCATTTAACCCCTTGTTGTATGTACTAATCTACTTTAGCCATTTTGACCCCCTGTCCCAGTCTCCATATTGCCTTCCTCCCCCATTCCTCTCCTATATCTCTCTGTGTCTGTTTCTTATCAGAGATTTAATGGTGTCACACCTGAACGCACTCAGAGCTCTTCCATCCCAAAACAATTTGTAATTTGGAAATCCCTCAGTCAGTCATTCAGTGTTCTTAGGGACTCCAGTTACTATATATTCAGGCCCAGTTAGGGGTGGCATTTGCCTGGGGTGGCATTTGCCAGGGGTATTAGTTGGCACCTTTCTCAAAGTACATCTTTATCTAAGTACTGAGAGTTAGGCAAGAGAGATAATATGTTAATATCTATCCAGTCTGCTGCATTGTATGCTGTATGAAGACAGTCTCCTAACAACTTTCTCATCTTCCTTACAGGTATGTGTTTGCTATCCAGTCTGCTTCAAGTTCTGTGCTGTACCCCAATTGTTTATCAACTATACAGTCTCCTGGTATGTGTTTGCTATCCAGTCTGCTTCAAGTTCTGTGCTGTACCCCAATTGTTTATTAACTATACAGTCTCCTGGTATGTGTTTGCTATCCAGTCTGCTTCAAGTTCTGTGCTGTACCCCAATTGTTTATTAACTATACAGTCTCCTGGTATGTGTTTGCTATCCAGTCTGCTTCAAGTTCTGTGCTGTACCCCAATTGTTTATTAACTATACAGTCTCCTGGTATGTGTTTGCTATCCAGTCTGCTTCAAGTTCTGTGCTGTACCCCAATTGTTTATTAACTATACAGTCTCCTGGTATGTGTTTGCTATCCAGTCTGCTTCAAGTTCTGTGCTGTACCCCAATTGTTTATTAACTATACAGTCTCCTGGTATGTGTTTGCTATCCAGTCTGCTTCAAGTTCTGTGCTGTACCCCAATTGTTTATTAACTATACAGTCTCCTGGTATGTGTTTGCTATCCAGTCTGCTTCAAGTTCTGTGCTGTACCCCAATTGTTTATTAACTATACAGTCTCCTGGTATGTGTTTGCTATCCAGTCTGCTTCAAGTTCTGTGCTGTACCCCAATTGTTTATTAACTATACAGTCTCCTGGTATGTGTTTGCTATCCAGTCTGCTTCAAGTTCTGTGCTGTACCCCAATTGTTTATTAACTATACAGTCTCCTGGTATGTACTAATCTACCCTTCACCTGGAACTCCAATCTCATCCAGTCTCCCTCTACCATTTAACCCCTTGTTGTATGTACTAATCTACTTTAGCCATTTTGACCCCCTGTCCCAGTCTCCATATTGCCTTCCTCCCCCATTCCTCTCCTATATCTCTCTGTGTCTGTTTCTTATCAGAGATTTAATGGTGTCACACCTGAACGCACTCAGAGCTCTTCCATCCCAAAACAATTTGTAATTTGGAAATCCCTCAGTCAGTCATTCAGTGTTCTTAGGGACTCCAGTTACTATATATTCAGGCCCAGTTAGGGGTGGCATTTGCCTGGGGTGGCATTTGCCAGGGGTATTAGTTGGCACCTTTCTCAAAGTACATCTTTATCTAAGTACTGAGAGTTAGGCAAGAGAGATAATATGTTAATATCTATCCAGTCTGCTGCATTGTATGCTGTATGAAGACAGTCTCCTAACAACTTTCTCATCTTCCTTACAGGTATGTGTTTGCTATCCAGTCTGCTTCAAGTTCTGTGCTGTACCCCAATTGTTTATCAACTATACAGTCTCCTGGTATGTGTTTGCTATCCAGTCTGCTTCAAGTTCTGTGCTGTACCCCAATTGTTTATTAACTATACAGTCTCCTGGTATGTGTTTGCTATCCAGTCTGCTTCAAGTTCTGTGCTGTACCCCAATTGTTTATTAACTATACAGTCTCCTGGTATGTGTTTGCTATCCAGTCTGCTTCAAGTTCTGTGCTGTACCCCAATTGTTTATTAACTATACAGTCTCCTGGTATGTGTTTGCTATCCAGTCTGCTTCAAGTTCTGTGCTGTACCCCAATTGTTTATTAACTATACAGTCTCCTGGTATGTGTTTGCTATCCAGTCTGCTTCAAGTTCTGTGCTGTACCCCAATTGTTTATTAACTATACAGTCTCCTGGTATGTGTTTGCTATCCAGTCTGCTTCAAGTTCTGTGCTGTACCCCAATTGTTTATTAACTATACAGTCTCCTGGTATGTACTAATCTACCCTTCACCTGGAACTCCAATCTCATCCAGTCTCCCTCTACCATTTAACCCCTTGTTGTATGTACTAATCTACTTTAGCCATTTTGACCCCCTGTCCCAGTCTCCATATTGCCTTCCTCCCCCATTCCTCTCCTATATCTCTCTGTGTCTGTTTCTTATCAGAGATTTAATGGTGTCACACCTGAACGCACTCAGAGCTCTTCCATCCCAAAACAATTTGTAATTTGGAAATCCCTCAGTCAGTCATTCAGTGTTCTTAGGGACTCCAGTTACTATATATTCAGGCCCAGTTAGGGGTGGCATTTGCCTGGGGTGGCATTTGCCAGGGGTATTAGTTGGCACCTTTCTCAAAGTACATCTTTATCTAAGTACTGAGAGTTAGGCAAGAGAGATAATATGTTAATATCTATCCAGTCTGCTGCATTGTATGCTGTATGAAGACAGTCTCCTAACAACTTTCTCATCTTCCTTACAGGTATGTGTTTGCTATCCAGTCTGCTTCAAGTTCTGTGCTGTACCCCAATTGTTTATCAACTATACAGTCTCCTGGTATGTGTTTGCTATCCAGTCTGCTTCAAGTTCTGTGCTGTACCCCAATTGTTTATTAACTATACAGTCTCCTGGTATGTGTTTGCTATCCAGTCTGCTTCAAGTTCTGTGCTGTACCCCAATTGTTTATTAACTATACAGTCTCCTGGTATGTGTTTGCTATCCAGTCTGCTTCAAGTTCTGTGCTGTACCCCAATTGTTTATTAACTATACAGTCTCCTGGTATGTGTTTGCTATCCAGTCTGCTTCAAGTTCTGTGCTGTACCCCAATTGTTTATTAACTATACAGTCTCCTGGTATGTGTTTGCTATCCAGTCTGCTTCAAGTTCTGTGCTGTACCCCAATTGTTTATTAACTATACAGTCTCCTGGTATGTGTTTGCTATCCAGTCTGCTTCAAGTTCTGTGCTGTACCCCAATTGTTTATTAACTATACAGTCTCCTGGTATGTACTAATCTACCCTTCACCTGGAACTCCAATCTCATCCAGTCTCCCTCTACCATTTAACCCCTTGTTGTATGTACTAATCTACTTTAGCCATTTTGACCCCCTGTCCCAGTCTCCATATTGCCTTCCTCCCCCATTCCTCTCCTATATCTCTCTGTGTCTGTTTCTTATCAGAGATTTAATGGTGTCACACCTGAACGCACTCAGAGCTCTTCCATCCCAAAACAATTTGTAATTTGGAAATCCCTCAGTCAGTCATTCAGTGTTCTTAGGGACTCCAGTTACTATATATTCAGGCCCAGTTAGGGGTGGCATTTGCCTGGGGTGGCATTTGCCAGGGGTATTAGTTGGCACCTTTCTCAAAGTACATCTTTATCTAAGTACTGAGAGTTAGGCAAGAGAGATAATATGTTAATATCTATCCAGTCTGCTGCATTGTATGCTGTATGAAGACAGTCTCCTAACAACTTTCTCATCTTCCTTACAGGTATGTGTTTGCTATCCAGTCTGCTTCAAGTTCTGTGCTGTACCCCAATTGTTTATCAACTATACAGTCTCCTGGTATGTGTTTGCTATCCAGTCTGCTTCAAGTTCTGTGCTGTACCCCAATTGTTTATTAACTATACAGTCTCCTGGTATGTGTTTGCTATCCAGTCTGCTTCAAGTTCTGTGCTGTACCCCAATTGTTTATTAACTATACAGTCTCCTGGTATGTGTTTGCTATCCAGTCTGCTTCAAGTTCTGTGCTGTACCCCAATTGTTTATTAACTATACAGTCTCCTGGTATGTGTTTGCTATCCAGTCTGCTTCAAGTTCTGTGCTGTACCCCAATTGTTTATTAACTATACAGTCTCCTGGTATGTGTTTGCTATCCAGTCTGCTTCAAGTTCTGTGCTGTACCCCAATTGTTTATTAACTATACAGTCTCCTGGTATGTGTTTGCTATCCAGTCTGCTTCAAGTTCTGTGCTGTACCCCAATTGTTTATTAACTATACAGTCTCCTGGTATGTACTAATCTACCCTTCACCTGGAACTCCAATCTCATCCAGTCTCCCTCTACCATTTAACCCCTTGTTGTATGTACTAATCTACTTTAGCCATTTTGACCCCCTGTCCCAGTCTCCATATTGCCTTCCTCCCCCATTCCTCTCCTATATCTCTCTGTGTCTGTTTCTTATCAGAGATTTAATGGTGTCACACCTGAACGCACTCAGAGCTCTTCCATCCCAAAACAATTTGTAATTTGGAAATCCCTCAGTCAGTCATTCAGTGTTCTTAGGGACTCCAGTTACTATATATTCAGGCCCAGTTAGGGGTGGCATTTGCCTGGGGTGGCATTTGCCAGGGGTATTAGTTGGCACCTTTCTCAAAGTACATCTTTATCTAAGTACTGAGAGTTAGGCAAGAGAGATAATATGTTAATATCTATCCAGTCTGCTGCATTGTATGCTGTATGAAGACAGTCTCCTAACAACTTTCTCATCTTCCTTACAGGTATGTGTTTGCTATCCAGTCTGCTTCAAGTTCTGTGCTGTACCCCAATTGTTTATCAACTATACAGTCTCCTGGTATGTGTTTGCTATCCAGTCTGCTTCAAGTTCTGTGCTGTACCCCAATTGTTTATTAACTATACAGTCTCCTGGTATGTGTTTGCTATCCAGTCTGCTTCAAGTTCTGTGCTGTACCCCAATTGTTTATTAACTATACAGTCTCCTGGTATGTGTTTGCTATCCAGTCTGCTTCAAGTTCTGTGCTGTACCCCAATTGTTTATTAACTATACAGTCTCCTGGTATGTGTTTGCTATCCAGTCTGCTTCAAGTTCTGTGCTGTACCCCAATTGTTTATTAACTATACAGTCTCCTGGTATGTGTTTGCTATCCAGTCTGCTTCAAGTTCTGTGCTGTACCCCAATTGTTTATTAACTATACAGTCTCCTGGTATGTGTTTGCTATCCAGTCTGCTTCAAGTTCTGTGCTGTACCCCAATTGTTTATTAACTATACAGTCTCCTGGTATGTGTTTGCTATCCAGTCTGCTTCAAGTTCTGTGCTGTACCCCAATTGTTTATTAACTATACAGTCTCCTGGTATGTACTAATCTACCCTTCACCTGGAACTCCAATCTCATCCAGTCTCCCTCTACCATTTAACCCCTTGTTGTATGTACTAATCTACTTTAGCCATTTTGACCCCCTGTCCCAGTCTCCATATTGCCTTCCTCCCCCATTCCTCTCCTATATCTCTCTGTGTCTGTTTCTTATCAGAGATTTAATGGTGTCACACCTGAACGCACTCAGAGCTCTTCCATCCCAAAACAATTTGTAATTTGGAAATCCCTCAGTCAGTCATTCAGTGTTCTTAGGGACTCCAGTTACTATATATTCAGGCCCAGTTAGGGGTGGCATTTGCCTGGGGTGGCATTTGCCAGGGGTATTAGTTGGCACCTTTCTCAAAGTACATCTTTATCTAAGTACTGAGAGTTAGGCAAGAGAGATAATATGTTAATATCTATCCAGTCTGCTGCATTGTATGCTGTATGAAGACAGTCTCCTAACAACTTTCTCATCTTCCTTACAGGTATGTGTTTGCTATCCAGTCTGCTTCAAGTTCTGTGCTGTACCCCAATTGTTTATCAACTATACAGTCTCCTGGTATGTGTTTGCTATCCAGTCTGCTTCAAGTTCTGTGCTGTACCCCAATTGTTTATTAACTATACAGTCTCCTGGTATGTACTAATCTACCCTTCACCTGGAACTCCAATCTCATCCAGTCTCCCTCTACCATTTAACCCCTTGTTGTATGTACTAATCTACTTTAGCCATTTTGACCCCCTGTCCCAGTCTCCATATTGCCTTCCTCCCCCATTCCTCTCCTATATCTCTCTGTGTCTGTTTCTTATCAGAGATTTAATGGTGTCACACCTGAACGCACTCAGAGCTCTTCCATCCCAAAACAATTTGTAATTTGGAAATCCCTCAGTCAGTCATTCAGTGTTCTTAGGGACTCCAGTTACTATATATTCAGGCCCAGTTAGGGGTGGCATTTGCCTGGGGTGGCATTTGCCAGGGGTATTAGTTGGCACCTTTCTCAAAGTACATCTTTATCTAAGTACTGAGAGTTAGGCAAGAGAGATAATATGTTAATATCTATCCAGTCTGCTGCATTGTATGCTGTATGAAGACAGTCTCCTAACAACTTTCTCATCTTCCTTACAGGTATGTGTTTGCTATCCAGTCTGCTTCAAGTTCTGTGCTGTACCCCAATTGTTTATCAACTATACAGTCTCCTGGTATGTGTTTGCTATCCAGTCTGCTTCAAGTTCTGTGCTGTACCCCAATTGTTTATTAACTATACAGTCTCCTGGTATGTGTTTGCTATCCAGTCTGCTTCAAGTTCTGTGCTGTACCCCAATTGTTTATTAACTATACAGTCTCCTGGTATGTGTTTGCTATCCAGTCTGCTTCAAGTTCTGTGCTGTACCCCAATTGTTTATTAACTATACAGTCTCCTGGTATGTGTTTGCTATCCAGTCTGCTTCAAGTTCTGTGCTGTACCCCAATTGTTTATTAACTATACAGTCTCCTGGTATGTGTTTGCTATCCAGTCTGCTTCAAGTTCTGTGCTGTACCCCAATTGTTTATTAACTATACAGTCTCCTGGTATGTGTTTGCTATCCAGTCTGCTTCAAGTTCTGTGCTGTACCCCAATTGTTTATTAACTATACAGTCTCCTGGTATGTACTAATCTACCCTTCACCTGGAACTCCAATCTCATCCAGTCTCCCTCTACCATTTAACCCCTTGTTGTATGTACTAATCTACTTTAGCCATTTTGACCCCCTGTCCCAGTCTCCATATTGCCTTCCTCCCCCATTCCTCTCCTATATCTCTCTGTGTCTGTTTCTTATCAGAGATTTAATGGTGTCACACCTGAACGCACTCAGAGCTCTTCCATCCCAAAACAATTTGTAATTTGGAAATCCCTCAGTCAGTCATTCAGTGTTCTTAGGGACTCCAGTTACTATATATTCAGGCCCAGTTAGGGGTGGCATTTGCCTGGGGTGGCATTTGCCAGGGGTATTAGTTGGCACCTTTCTCAAAGTACATCTTTATCTAAGTACTGAGAGTTAGGCAAGAGAGATAATATGTTAATATCTATCCAGTCTGCTGCATTGTATGCTGTATGAAGACAGTCTCCTAACAACTTTCTCATCTTCCTTACAGGTATGTGTTTGCTATCCAGTCTGCTTCAAGTTCTGTGCTGTACCCCAATTGTTTATCAACTATACAGTCTCCTGGTATGTGTTTGCTATCCAGTCTGCTTCAAGTTCTGTGCTGTACCCCAATTGTTTATTAACTATACAGTCTCCTGGTATGTGTTTGCTATCCAGTCTGCTTCAAGTTCTGTGCTGTACCCCAATTGTTTATTAACTATACAGTCTCCTGGTATGTGTTTGCTATCCAGTCTGCTTCAAGTTCTGTGCTGTACCCCAATTGTTTATTAACTATACAGTCTCCTGGTATGTGTTTGCTATCCAGTCTGCTTCAAGTTCTGTGCTGTACCCCAATTGTTTATTAACTATACAGTCTCCTGGTATGTGTTTGCTATCCAGTCTGCTTCAAGTTCTGTGCTGTACCCCAATTGTTTATTAACTATACAGTCTCCTGGTATGTGTTTGCTATCCAGTCTGCTTCAAGTTCTGTGCTGTACCCCAATTGTTTATTAACTATACAGTCTCCTGGTATGTGTTTGCTATCCAGTCTGCTTCAAGTTCTGTGCTGTACCCCAATTGTTTATTAACTATACAGTCTCCTGGTATGTACTAATCTACCCTTCACCTGGAACTCCAATCTCATCCAGTCTCCCTCTACCATTTAACCCCTTGTTGTATGTACTAATCTACTTTAGCCATTTTGACCCCCTGTCCCAGTCTCCATATTGCCTTCCTCCCCCATTCCTCTCCTATATCTCTCTGTGTCTGTTTCTTATCAGAGATTTAATGGTGTCACACCTGAACGCACTCAGAGCTCTTCCATCCCAAAACAATTTGTAATTTGGAAATCCCTCAGTCAGTCATTCAGTGTTCTTAGGGACTCCAGTTACTATATATTCAGGCCCAGTTAGGGGTGGCATTTGCCTGGGGTGGCATTTGCCAGGGGTATTAGTTGGCACCTTTCTCAAAGTACATCTTTATCTAAGTACTGAGAGTTAGGCAAGAGAGTTGGACAGGAGATAGACAGCTGCTGCAGCCACCTACAGACAAGAGGCAAGTAAACAAGCTGACTTCAGAGTGAAGAAACAGTCATTTCCACCAAGCACTGACATTTGCTTCCTCTACTGAAACTACTGACCACCTGATGCAAGACACCAGGATTTCCAGGTCTGATTTTACAAACTGCTGATTTAACCACTAAACCACTGGGGACAACCAAATCTGACTTTGATTTCTTCTCCAACCACCATTAACCATTACAACATCTACCTCTCCTGATCATCATTGGACTACTTCATTTAACCCTGCACTGATTCCTACCCTCACCAAGTACTTTGCAGTTCTGCTACTGACTCTCCTCACCATCCCTGGCACCTATACCCTCTGCTCCGTGGATTGACCCTGACTGCCAAGTCATCTGTACTCTCCTGGATTACTGACTGTTGCACATCTCTACTGCCCCATTCATTAACCCAACTATGGGCATATTAACTCCTTGTTTTGTCATCGCCATTCTCACCTGTATAAGACTCTCCTCCTCCTGTGTCCACATTACTTGTCACGCCATTCACATTGCACCCTCAATTCTTCACTCACCACTTCTCTGCTCCCATGAACTTTTTTCATTCCTCCGCTCCCTATCACCACCATCTCCTTCTACCCCTGCAAAAAAGCCCCACTGCTTCAAATCTCACTCTCACCTTATGTCCCTGTCCCTTCTCCTCCTACTTGCTGCAGGTGACATCTCACCTAACCCAGGCCCCCCTTCCATTCTCTCTTGGACCACAGAACCCACTCACACGCGCAACACTCACAACCTAATAACCGTACCCCGTCACCTAACCTCCTCCCCCCCCTTTTGTTTTGGTCTCTGGAACGCCCGCTCTGTGTGTAACAAACTAACAGCTGTTCATGATCTGTTCATTTCTCACTCCCTAAACCTCCTTGCCATCACTGAAACTTGGCTCACATCATCAGACACTGCCTCCACTGCCGCACTCTCATACGGAGGCCTTCAATTCACACACACACCGAGGCCTGGCAACAGGCAGGGAGGGGGAGTAGGCATCCTGCTGCCCCCTAACCATATATTTCAGGTACTCCCCACTGTTCCCTCTCTTTCCTTCCCTACATTTGAAGCTCACACACTTCGCCTCTTCTCTCCCTTCCCCCTGCGTGTCGCTGTCATATACAGGCCACCTGGTCCCACTGCACAATTCCTTGATCACTTCACCTCCTGGCTCCCTCACTTCATGTCCTCTGATGTCCCTACTCTCATCATGGGTGACTTCAACATCCCTATAGATAATCACACCACCCCCCCTGCCCTCAAACTCCTCTCCTTAACAACCTCCTTAGGCTTATCGCAGTGGACCAGCTCTCCCACACACAGTGATGGTCACTCCCTCGACTTGATCTTTACTAACCTCTGCTCGGTCTCCAACTTCTCTAATGTCCCCTTTCCCCTCTCTGACCACCACCTCCTCACCGGTAACCTCATCATACCACGCAAACCCATCACCCCCGCCACAATCAAGCGCATGCGGAGAAATCTACATGCTCTTGATAAGCAACAATTTTCCACCTCCCTGCAGCCTATCCTCAACCCCATCCTCACACTTACTTGCCCAGACAAAACTACTGCTCTCTACAACAGCACTCTCACTTCAGCCCTTGACATCGCTGCACCTGCAACTCCACGCCACCCACGCACAACCCCACTACAACCCTGGCACACAAGACTAACGCGATACCTCCAAAGGTGCTCACGCACTGCTGAAAGGCACTGGAGGAAATCGCGCTCCACAGCCGACTTCACACACTACAAATTCATTCTCCGTTCATATAGCTCTGCCCTCTCCCTGGCTAAACAGTCATTCTTCTCCTCTCTAATTTCTAATCTTTCCTCCAACCCCAAACGCCTTTTCTCAACCTTCACATCTCTTCTAAACCCACCAACACAAACACCTTCCACTAACTTCTCTGCCCAAGATCTCGCCAACCACTTCAAGAACAAGATTGAATCTATCAGACATGACATTTCATCACTACCACCCCCACCCAGCCAGCCCAGCCCTGTCGCCTCTCCCACATACACACTAAGCTCCTTCCCACCTGTCACGGAGGATGAAGTCTCCCTTCTCCTCACTCGCTCAAACCTAACCACATGCCCTCTCGACCCAATCCCATCTCAGCTCACACAAGAACTCTCCCCTCTACTAACTCCAATCCTTACTCACTTATTCAACCTCTCTTTGTCAACCGGTACCTTCCCATCCTCTTACAAACATGCACTAATCACTCCCATCCTAAAAAAACCCTCCCTGGACCCAAACTCATTGTCAAATTACCGGCCAATTTCCCTACTCCCGTTCGCCTCCAAGCTTCTCGAGCGCCTTGCATATAACCGGCTCACTAAATTCCTCTGCTCCCATTCCCTGCTAGATCCCTTGCAATCTGGATTCCGCCCTCATCACTCCACTGAGACTGCCCTCACTAAAGTGGCCAATGATTTGCTTTCAGCCAAGTCTAAAGGCCACTACTCCCTACTCATTCTTTTGGACCTGTCAGCCGCCTTTGACACAGTCGATCACCCACTCCTCCTCCAAGCCCTCCACTCCCTAGGTCTCTGCGACACTGCACTCTCCTGGTTTTCATCTTATCTCTGCAACCGCTCCTTCAGTGTTTCCTACTCCGGCTCCACTTCCCCACCCCTCCCACTGTCTGTTGGTGTGCCTCAAGGGTCAGTGCTGGGACCCTTGCTCTTCTCAATCTACACTGCTTCCCTTGGAAAACTAATAAACTCCTTTGGGTTTCACCATCATCTCTATGCTGATGACACCCAAATATATCTTTCCTCCCCAGACCTCTCTCCTTCCCTCCTGTCCCGAGTGTCTGACTGTCTGTCTGCTGTGTCTTCCTGGATGTCCTCCCATCAACTCAAACTTAACCTTAGCAAAACTGAACTAATTCTCTTCCCTCCATCTACAACCAGCCTTATCCCAAACATTACCCTCACCGTTAACAACACTTCCATCACACCAACCCCTACAGCACGCTGCCTGGGGGTCACATTTGACTCTGCCCTATCCTTCATTCCTCACATCCAGTCAATCTCCAACTCATGCCGCCTCCACCTCCGCAACATCTCTAGAATCCGACCCTTTCTCACAGAAGACACTACCAAAATTCTAATCCAAACACTCATCATGTCCCGTCTTGACTACTGTAACTCTTTACTTATTGGCCTGCCTCTCACCCGACTAACCCCGCTACAGTCCATAATGAACTCTGCTGCAAGACTAATCTTCCTCACTCATCGCTTCTCTAACACCACACCCCTCTGTCAGTCCCTACACTGGCTCCCGTTAGCATACAGAGTAAAATTCAAAACTCTGGTGCTAACTTATAGAGCCCTCACTAACACTGCACCCCCCTATATTTCATCTCTCATTTCCAAATATACTCCCGCCCGCCATCTCCGCTCTGCACATGACCTTCTGCTCTCCACAGCTCTTATCACATCCTCCCACTCCCGCCTACAGGACTTCTCCCGTGCTGCACCTGAGCTGTGGAATTCCCTCCCCCGCCCCATCAGACTCTCCCCCAGCCTTCAAATTTTCAGACGCTCCCTGAAGACTCACCTCTTCAGGGAGGCTTATCAACTGCCTCCATAAACATCATAACCAAGATTCACCCCTTGCACGGACTACTGCACTCAATGGCACTTCTCACTCCCACCCACTGACTGGCAGTTCATGTGGCAGGAGGCACTTAAACACAATAGCACTTACTCCTTCTGTATCAAACCTACCTTCCTCTAGACTGTAAGCTCTCACGAGCAGGGCCCTCTGATCCTCCTGTTCTACACATCTGATTGTACTATTTAATACCTCTGTATGTCTATTCCCCAATTGTACAGCGCTGCGGAATTAGTTGGCGCTATATAAATAAAGAATAATAATAATAATAATAATAATAATCATTGCTAATGGCACACGGCTATGTAGGGAAATACATACAGAGCTGAATGTTTTTCTCTGCAGAAGGATTTAGATAAACTGAGTGAATGGAAAGAAAAGTGGCAGATGTCATTTAATGTAGATAAATGTAAGGTTATGCATTTGGGCTGTAGAAACATACTTGATACATATACTCTAATCGGGAAACAGCTTGGGGAATCCTCATTAGAGAAAGATTTAGGAGTACTGATAGACAATAGACTTCACAGCAGTGTGCAGAGTCACTCAGCTGCTGCAAGAACAAATAGGGTACTAGCCTGCATAAAAAGAGATGTAGAAGCAAGGGATGGGAATATTATCCTACCTCTGTATAAATCCTTGGTTAGGCCTCATCTAGAATATGGAGTACAATTTTGGGCTCCAGTTCTTAAAAAAGACATTGTTGAACTGGAAAAGGTGCAGAGACATGCAACAAAACTGATAAAGGGATTGGAGGATCTGAGTTACAAAGAGAGACTAGCCAAACTAGGTTTGTTTACATTAGAGAGGAGACGTCTAAGGGGTGATATGATTACCATTTACATGTACATTCAAGGTCAATACAAAGAACTATCCAATGATTTATTTACGGAAAGAGCTGAGCTAAGAACAAGAGGTCATCCATTAAGACTAGAGGAAAGGCGATTTTGACTAAAACTAAGGAAGGGATTCTTTACAGTAAGGGCGGTATAGTTATTGAATTCTTTGCCTCGGGATGTTGTGCTTGCTGATAATGTAGCTGCTTTCAAAAAAGCAATGGATGCCTATCTAGCACAGAACAATATTGAAAATTATGACAGATGGCTTCAAAGCAGATAGGATGTTGATCCGGGGAACTATCTGACTGCCATTTGGAATCAGGAAAGAATGTTTGTTTTTCTTCCACTTGGGGCTAAATTGGAAATGGCTCCAGAGGGATTATTTTTGCCTTCCTCTGGATCAAGAGGGGTGCTTTTGGCATTGCTGGACTTGATGGACGCATGTCTTCTTCAGCCTCATCAACTATGTTACTATGTTATGTGCTGATGTTCTTAGTGCACTGTAGGAGTGAAAGGAGCAGTTATAGTGTCAGATTGGGGCATGGTATCCAATTGGATGAATATTCCATATTAATATATCTGGGTAGGAGAAGAAGTAAGGATAATCCTTCATCTAAGCTGTGTCCCACCTGGAAAACACTAACAGGCATGGGGAATGCATACTACACCATAGTGCAGTCATGGTACATTGTTATACCTTCAGCAGTTGGGGTCTATGAGTCCCATCATCGACAACCAGCTGGAGTTCCAGCAATTGACTACTCCTGCCCTAATGAATGACTGAGTGAGAATACAATAACTAATAAACGTAAGAACCAGCCATGAATTGTAAGAACATGGGAAGATTGCATGCATTAACCCTTTACGTGCCAGGGGATACGCAACGCATTGTTTTGCAATGCTCTGCGTACCCCTCTGGCACTCAAAGGGTTAACACGTATATAAAATAGCTCCCAAGTTAGCTAACCAATATTAAAGAAGCAGTAAACTTTAATTATGAAGAAATATATTTGTAGGGCATTGCAAAGGTGCACCCACTGTGGGAGATGCTTAGTTCAGCATTATTTCAGTTCAAACTATAGCTTTTTTTTTTCTTTTAACTGTTATTAAGAGTGTCACCTATAAAGAAACTCTATAACTATGAAAAAATAGAGGTTGTTTTAGTGAGGTACAAGCTGTTCTCTAATGGAAGCATTTAATGATAGTGTATAACCTCTGTGTGCTAAAAAAATAATTCCCGTTGGTGTATTTGTCAGACATATTTATAATCTTTATTTACTTCTTTAAAAATACGACACATAGTTGCCAATTTTAGGGACAGTTCTCAAAAATTTCACTAAGAACTATTCATGTCCCCTGTTATTCTAAATAAATCTGCTGGAATGGCTATTTCTGATCGTCTACAAACAGATAATCTTGTATCCATCTCTGAGAAATGATTTCCTGTAACTTCTGCTTTGTCTGGAAATCTATAAAAGGAACAGTACATTTTAGTCATGACAAATATCATATACAGCAGCACTTTTCCTGTTGAGTAAAGCATGAGTACTCCCACTCCTGAGAGACACTTAGTTAAAAGGTTATTACGGTCCAAACAGTCACTTTTGTAATATATATCAGCCCTAAAAGCTTGCAATAAAATAATAAAGTGTAAAACAACTGGTTCAGTCTTGCAGTACCACCATACCTCAGTATATAATTGTCTCTCTTGTTCTTGCAGATGTTGGAATGTGTGTGCATGTATGTAACACTGAACATCAAACTGCACCCCTTGTTGTAAGTCTTTTCTTGAGTGTATGATATATTATTTATCTGTGTGGTACAGATGCTGCCATACTTGTTGTCCATAATTTTCCTCTCTTATCTGTAACATTTTTGTGTTAAAGGGATAGTAATACTTTGTTTTATCTTTATTTTATTTTGTAGGCATTAAAAAAACATGAAGAACGATATAGGTCTTATCTCTCAAACCTTTATGGTTTGAGAGATATTCACAAGCAAAGTTTCCCCTCCCGCCCCTTTTACCTAGTGTAAGCCATCTCTTCTCAGATGTGGAATCCAGTCCATAGACCAGACAGATAACAGAAGGTGACAATCTTCTTCCTATGAGAACAATGAAAGCCCTGCCCCCTTTGACATGTTTTTCAGGGTTTTCCCTTATCTTAATTGAAGATTGTCCCTCTCTGCAGTCTACCTGGGCACCTCCCTTCTGCTCTGGCTGAGCAGTGTTACATCAGTAAAAGGGGCAGGAGCGGGATACTTTGTCATTGAATTACTCTTGTACTACAACTCTGACAGAATTGAAATAACACTCTCCAAAGTCCAAATACTATGATGATTAATTAGAGCTGCTTTTATTATGAAACATTACTATCCCTTTAAGTAAACAAAGATCCCATTCACGTCTTTAGAAGTTTGAGAGCAGAATGCCTTAACTCAGAAAGACAACATTAAGGAAATCTATCTGTATCTGTGACTCTCAGTAGACTCTCAACCAGGCTCATTCAGCTCAGCTTGGCTGTCTGTCACTTTTCAGTCATTTTATAACTATCTGTTTGCCTTTCACAACCAGTAAACAACTGGTAGGAGCCACCACTAATACTCATATCAAGAAACTCAAGTTCATTCAATTTCCCTGTCTACTTACATTATAGTGTGACCACACATCTCGGAATGCCTGGGACTCTCCCTTATTGGTGGTCTGTGTCCCGCGTCCCGGGTCACCCCCCACCGGGACAACAAAGAGTCCTAGAATTGAGCAACATGCACCAGTCCAGCCAGCCAATGAAATGTATTTGCTATATGGTCCTCATTGGCTGGCTCATTGGCTGACCATGTAGCAGACACATTTCATTGGCTGGCTGGACTGGTATGTGCGAGACAGCTGGGGTGGAGCAGGTATGCTGGCGCTGCAAATGAGAACCCACGGCTGAGGCTCCCACCGGCACTGACCATCTTTCTGAGGCTGTCCCCATTGGGAACACTTACTATGTCAGCCTCAGAAAGATGGTCAGCGCTGGCGGGAGCCTCAGCCGGGGACTAGGGTAACCACATGTCTCGGAATGGCAGAATGGAAATGTGGTCACCCTAATACATTAGCTAGCATCCAAAGGTCAACTGCTTTTTCACTCACGTCTTTGGGGGTGAAAATCCCCATTGAGAGTGGATTAGGTGGTACGTCAGATATATAGATGACCTCCTGTTCATTTGGACTGGGAGTGAACAGGAGACCATCTCTTTTGTGGAGGACATGAATAGGAATTACCTGAATTTGTGTTTCACATATACGTTTGACCATTTTAAGGTTTCCTTTTTGGATTTGACCTTAAATGGCAATGTTGACATGGCTAGGATAGATACTGTGAACTACCGTAAGCCCGTGTCAGGCAATGGTTTATTACACGCCCGATCAGCTCACCTTCGATCTCAGAAATACAATATACCAAAAGGGCAGTTTCTGCGGTTACGCAGAAACTGCTCTGATGATACAAGTGTTTTAAGTTGTTCTGAGGATTTGAAGAGACGGTTTAAAGCGAGAGGGTATCCTGACAATTTACTAGATAGGGCACAGTACTATGCCCAGTCCCAATCAAGGGATTCTTTATTGGTGGAATCGAAAAGAAAGAAAAATACTGACGGACGACAGGTCAGATTTATCACTACTTATAGCCCCCAATATCGGCAGATTTGCAACATTATACCCAAATTTATGCCAATGTTGCAAGCTGACTCAAGATTGGCGGATGTGACTAAGGTGGGTTGTAGATTTGTAGCTAAAAGAGGCATCAATTTAGGGAATATAGTATCACCCAGCCTCTAAATATCGAACCCCACTACACCCACTTGGTTAAACCACAAAGGTAATTACAAGTGTGGCATGTCACCTTGTAAAAGTTGTCAATATATGCAATTGGCCAAACAATTTTCGAGCATAGTCACTGGAACTATATATGACATAAAGAGTTACATCAGTTGTGGCAATAGAAATGTCGTATATTTGTTTACGTGTCAACTGTGCTCGATCCAATATGTTGGACGCACAGGTAGACCATTAAGACAGAGGATTAGAGCGCATATTTACCAAGCAGAAAAGGGTTTGTTAGATTCAGCAGTTGCTAGGCATATCAATGATGTCCACCGGGGTGATCGGACAGGATTGGTCTTTGTCGGCTTTGAGAGGGTGTTTTTGTCTTGGCGAGGTGGAGATATGTCCAGTTTGCTGGACGAGCGCGAGGCGTTCTGGATTCTCCACCTTGAAACCAGGACTCCGGCCGGTCTCAATGCTGAATGGGACATTAGTCATTTATTTTAGTTTATTTTGTCGTCCAGTGTTCGTCTTCGTTGATATAGGTTGGTTAGCCTATCAAGAGGGTTGCAGTGACTCCTCTCCTTTAATATTAACTTGTGATGGCTGGGGGATAAAATGATAGTTTATTCATTGTTGTTCCAGTTAATTAAAGGGAATGTGATTTAGTATTTTCTAGTTCCACTTAATAATTGTTTTCTGATGACATTTGATAACAATCTTACTCTTTTGGGGTTTCCATTAGTAATTAATTATTATGTATTAAGATCATTATGCCAATTATGATATAGTGTACACAGTGATATATTGTCTCCATCCTCTGTGCTGTCACTATTAGTTCGGGTTTGCGGTACTACAACAGGTTAAATTTTTAATCTGGATGAGTAGTGCATGCACCTGTTCTGGTTTCGAGCCGTATATCTTTAGTTATATACGTACTCGATAGCCTATTGGCGGCTTAAGATGTTTAATTCGGTGTATCACCCAATCAAATTGTAACAGAAGATTTTTAAATGAGTCTTTATTTATACATTGTATCTTTGATGAAGCGCTTTTGAAGCACGAAACGCGTCAGATGTCTTGCATCTTATCAAGCTGTATGTGCGATTCATATCTCTGCTCTTGTCACACTGATCTTTTGAACTTTTAAAGTCAACAATAAAAGTTTAAAGTTTTATATTTGTGAGTGCTACAGTTGTTTCCATTATAACAAGCAGCGGCCTGGAGGGTGCTCCAGGATTCTTTGTTTGTAAACTGCTTTCTCACTTGCTCTCTTTCAGAGACAGGCAAACAAAATGCCTGACACTGACATTCCTTTAATACAAGCATGCGGAATAAATGGATGAATTTCCACGTGGGGATAAATACATTGTTGTTGATTTAAATGCAGTGAAGGTGGGAAGATGCAGGAACTTTGCACTTTTTACAGTAATTTTCTTGCACAGTGGTTAAGAGCTGTTTTTTGTAAATTTGTTTTTGGAGATGAACAGTTTTGCAAGTTCCAATTAAAACACAGCTATAATAAACTTCTACGTCTTATTTTTAGAGTTCTAAACTTGACTATTAGTGATGATCGAGCACCCCGATGCTCGGGTGTTCGGGTGCTCTGGCCGAGCACCCCCGGAGGCTCGAGTGCTCGGCCGAGCACCCGAGCCCCATTGAAGTCAATGGGAGGACTCGAGCATTACACCAGGCACCCCCTGCTCTGATGAGGGGAGGGTGCCTGGTCCATAGGAAAAGGGCAGAAAATGATGGAAACACCACAGAAATGGTTCAGGGACAGCATAGGGAGGATGTCTGGATGCATCTTGGACTCCAACGTCGCTGCTGGGAACGATGTTTCGCCCGTAGTACGCCATTTTTACAGACTGACCGTAAAACACACAAAAAGGAAGATAAAAACTAATCTGCGGCTAGGCACACTAAACAATATGTGACGCTAATCTGCAACTTTGCACACTAAACAGAATGTGCTGCTTATCTGCGGCTAGGCACAGTGAACGGAATATGTGACTTTTATTTTTTACACTTTGCACACTAAACAGAATGTGCTGCTAATCTGCAACTTTGCACACTAAACAGAATGTGCTGCTTATCTGCGGCTAGGCACAGTGAACGGAATATGTGACTTTTATTTTTTACACTTTGCACACTAAACAGAATGTGCTGCTAATCTGCAACTTTGCACACTAAACAGAATGTGCTGCTAATCTGCGGCTAGGCACAGTGAACGGAATATGTGACTTTTATTTTTTACACTTTGCACACTAAACAGAATGTGCTGCTAATCTGCAACTTTGCACACTAAAAAGAATGTGCTGCTAATCTG
>JBBDGT010000078.1:0-45000 GCA_037306005.1 Rhinophrynus dorsalis | reverse complement strand
CAAGTCAGTGTTCCCAGGTATGAACACACTTCCCACTGCTATTTAACTCTCACATGCCTCTCTATACATTAACCATTTGAGTGCCAGAGGGGTACACAACTCATGAGCACATGTGTTTCTGCTCATATATGTTGCGTGTCTGTGTGTGTGTACATCTCTGTTACATATGTGTGTCCATGTGTGCATCTCCGGTGTGTCTGTGTGTACATGTCTTTTGCATGTTTCTGCTGCTCACTGTGTGTATGTGCATACCTCCCAACATTTCACAGGGCCAAAGAGGGACACGTTAGTTTTAGGTAATATTATTGGGGGTGTGGCTGGTGGGCAGGGCATTAGTAAGAATTTTTAGGTTATTTCATGACCTATTACTGGTTATTTATGTAACTGAATAAATGATTTAGTTCAAGACCAAAGTATTTTATTTGCACAGACTAATGTATAAACACATATACTGAAGTTTATTGCTTTATTGCTGTAGAGCAAAGTAATACACACCACACAGTCAGGGCTGGTGCAAGGATTTTTGCCACCTTAGGCAAAACCTAATTTTGCCACCCATTTCACTCCACCCCTTGTGTCCCACCCCTTTATACCCTGCCTACTTATACCCAACCTCTTTTCATGATTGTCCTCTCTCTGCCCCCTGAGCCACTCTGCCCCTGTTCTGGAGATGCCTGTAAGAGATGCCCCCCACCAGCTCCAACTTGCCCCTTATCAGCTTCACTTTGGCCCACCAGCTCCACTTTGCCCTTATCAACTCCAACTTGCCCCCATCAGCTCCAACGTGCCCCCACCAGCTCCATTTTGCCCCCTCAGCTTCACTTTGCCCCCTCAGCTCCAACTTACCCCCATCAGCTCCACTTTGCCCCCCATCCTCTCCAACTTACCCCTACCAGCTCCACTATGCCCTCTCAGCTCCAACTTTCCACTATCAGCTCCACTATGCCCCCAGCAGCTCCAACTTGCCCCCATCCACTCCAACTTGCCCCCCAATCCGCTCCACTTGCCCCCCCTCAGCTCCACTTGCCCCCCCTCAGCTCCAACTTGCCCCCCCTCATCTCCACTTTGACCCTCATCAGCTCCAACTTGCCCCCATCATCTCCAGCTTGCCCCCACCAGCTCCACTATGCCCCCTCAGCTCCAGCTTTCCCCTAACAGCTCCAACTTGCCCCCATCATCTCCACTTTGCCCCACATCTGCTCCAACTTGCCCCCTCAGCTCCACTATGCCCCCTCAGCTCCAACTTGCCCCCCATCACATACCTGTATCTCCCGCGCAGTCTTCTCTTCAGTAATGCAGAGCGCGGCGGGAGATCATGACTCCCAGCGCGCTCTGCATTACTAAAGATCCGACCAGATGAGGGAGCGCTGTAGCAACACAGACCTGACTGTGTTGTGGTTCCTGGCGTGGTGTGTGTGGGCGCAGCTCTTCTCTGCTGCATGCCCGCGCCCCCAGTACGTGTGCGCCCTAGGCCGGCGCCTACCTCGCCTATAGGTGGAGCCAGCCCTGCACACAGTCTGACCTCCTAAAAAGAGGGACAACAGGGTGGGAAAGAGGGACAGAGGGATTTGGCCCTCAAAGAGGGTCTGTCCCTCCTAAAGAGGGACACTTGGGATGTATGGTATGTGTCTGCCTGTATGCTGCATATGTCTGTGTTTATCAGTGTGTCTGCATTTCACACACGTGCGCCCAATGGTCATAACATGACGGGCAACGCCGTCCCATGTTGCTAGTATATATATATATGTACTCCCAATCCTGATAGGTGTTTTATTCATTATTTATAGCAGCTCAAGCTTAAATTTGTGGGAGCAGTATCTCAATGGCCTGAAACTGTAGACTGGTGCTGACCAACTGACTAGATCCATCTTTAGTATGGTGTAGCAACAACACCATGCATAACGAGTTTTAAACAAGCTAACTTCACAAATTAATAGTATCCTAACAACTTTTAAATAACTATTAGTGGATTTAATAGAGTAAGAACTCACACATGCATACTTGTAAAGTGTGCACCTGTATGTGTATCTATGCATCTATGTGTAAGTGTGTGCTTTAGTGGATTTAATAGAGTGCACAATCACACATATATGTGCATTCACATCTATATGTGTATATGTAACGTGTGAGCCCGTATGTGTATCTATGTGTAAGTGTGTGTATTATATGTAATCCATTAAATTATAGTTTCATATTAGCTAATCCTGTATAATAATTTGCTAAAACGTGTGTAACGACGCAGTCATGAGCAGTAGAGACTGCCCGCTCCTTCAGAGAGTCCAGCTCTGTATCAGCCATGGAGTGGGTAGTCTCTACTGCGCATGACCGCCCCGCGACCAGCTGGCAATGGCACTGTGGCCCGTGTAACGGGCTTTTCAACTAGTGTAAGATAAAGTAAATAATTAATGTGGGTATTAAATAGTGTATAGTTTACAATTAATTAGTTCTTGATATATTTTATATATATTTAAAATATCCTGCTAATCGTTAAAGTGGAACTTTCATCCGCTATGAAGTCGCCCTGCTATAATTAAGCAGGTAGCGACTAGCTTTAGAATATATATTTTACCTCTAAAATTTAGGACATTCTAAAGAAATCAATCATTGTAGGAGATTGGAACCCAGGCTATAGGGCAGACATCTTGTCTGCTCGTCTGGGCTGTCAGTCCCGGTCTCCTGTAAGAAGCACTGCAGCGTGCCACAAGGTAACCGGAAGGACTGACGGCGTAGGCGTGCAGACTGTGCCAACTTGGCCGTCAGTCTCCTATAATGAAGGATTTCTTTAGAATGTCCTATATTTCAAAGGTAAAATATATTTTCTGAAGCTAGTCGCTACCTGCTTAATTATAGCAGGGCTACTTTATAGTGGATAAAAGTTCCGCTTTAATGAATGTGGATTACATTTTATAGTTGAATAATAATTTTGAACTTTATTACCATATTATTCATATGGTTAGTATAGTTAATACATATTGGTATATGATTTAGCAAAAAATGTAAATAACATTTTTTTTCCTCTCATATTTAGGTTCATTTTATTAAGGTGAATTTTATATAGCTTTATTTTTCTATTATTGTTTATTGTTTGCAATACATTATATTAAGTAATTATTGTCTAATGTAGTTTATGTCATTGATATATTGAATTTGTTTTGTCATTATTGTGTTTAAAGGGATAGTAATACTTAATAATTACTAACCCCTGTATTAAAGTTCTATTAAAAATAAATGTATTGCCTCCAGTTTCATCTCTCAGACCTTTATGGTTTGAGAGATAATCGCTCCTAAAGTTGCCCTCTCCCTCCCCCTTCCCTGTAGTCAGTGTTCTAGCTGACTGCAGGGATGTCTGTCGTACGACTTTCAGGCGGCTCTGCAGCACAGCCGCGATCTTGTTAATAAAAAAGAAAACTTTCACTGAAATGGTCTTCTATGTGGTAGCAGGTACAAACAAAGGGTCACAGCCAGCAAGTGCTACTACCAAAACTGCTGGAACCTGACACCCCTTTTATACTATACTTAAAGGGATAGTAATACTTAAAAATTACATATCCCTGTGTTGTAGCCCTTAAATAAAGAAGAAAAATGCACCCAGCTGCATCTCTCAAACCCTTATGGTTTGAGAGATAACCTCTTACAAAGTTCGCCCCTGCCTGACATTAGCGTTCTAGCTGAAAGCAGGGAAATCCTCTCCTGGGATCAGCCGGCGGATCTGCAGAAGAGCCGAGATTCAATTAATGAAAAAGAAATACTTCACTTATAAGATTTTCTACATGTGCTTGGTTTGTGCTTGGTTTGTGCTTGGTTTGCAAGCACACGTAGAAGACCTTTCAAGTGAAAGATTTATTTTTCATTAACACAATCTCAGCTCTGCTGCAGAGCCCCTGCCGGTATGCGTACTGGATTCCAAATCTGTCAGCTAGAACGCTGATGTCAGGTACAGGAGAATTTTGTAGCAACTATTTCTCAAACTATAAGGGTTTGAGAGATGCAGCTGGGCACATTTTTCTTCATTCTTTAAGGGCTACAACATAGGGATAAGTAATTTTTAAGTATTACTATCCCTTTAACATACTATATGTAATATATATAAAATACTTTATACTATTCATGAGGGAAAACTTGCTGTGTGTGTGTGGCAGGGGTGGATTCAGTATTACCATTGATTTAAAGGGATAGTAATACTTAAGTATTACTAATACTTATAGTAAAGTCCTTTTAAAAATAAACATATTGCCCCCAGTTTCATCTCTCAGACCTTTATGGTTTGAGAAATAATTGCTCCTAAAGTTGCCCTCTCCCTCCTCCTTCCCCAAAGTCAGTGATGTAGCTGACTGAAGGGAAATCCGGTCTTAGATCATCAGGAGGCTCTGCAGCAGAGACGCGATCGTGTTAATTAAAAAAAAATATTTCACTAAAACGGTCTTCTACGTGTGATTACAAACCAAGCACAAACCAAGCACACGTAGAAGACCACTTCAGTGAAAGTTTTCTTTTTTAGTAACGTGACCACGGCTGTGCTGCAGAGCCGCCTGATGATCTATGACCAGATTTCCCTTCAGTCAGCTAGAACGCTGCCTATGGGGAAGGGGGAGGGAGAGGGCAACTTTAGGAATGATTATCTCTCAAACCATAAAGGTTTGAGAGATGACACTGGGGTCAATACATGTATTTTTAAAAGGACTTTACTATAGGGATTAGTAATACTTAAGTATTACTATCCCTTTAAGTGCAATGAGCTAAGTGGGAAAAAGTGAAAAATCTTCACTTTTCAAAAAATTTCCAGCTTCGCGGGAAGTGCTATTTTTCACCTGTTTTGCTTTTGAGGTGAAAAAGTTCACCCATCCCTGCTGTTGGAAGCTGATAAAATGAGAATATTTTTGTATATAAAAAAATATTAATTAAAACTGATAAGAAGCTGATGTTACTATGAGTGAGTAATACATATGCACTTACATATCTGGGTATTCATCCCATCATTCCATTCCTTCTCGTTATTCTATCCCAAAGGGTTCCAAAACAGAAAAATACCAATACCAACATTGCCTCGTCCAGTTATTAACATCCTTGGTTGTTTGTAGCACTTATTATTGTTTCTACATTTAATGAAGATGCATTTTAAAATAGTTGTTACTTGTTTAGAGAGATAGTAATACTTAGTAGTGTTGAGCGAGCATGCTCGGCCGATGCTCGGATCGGCTCGAGCATCGCTCTGCTCGGCACATGGCGGTACTCGTACGAGTACCGCATGTGCTCGCCCGCCATGTTCGGGTCTCCTCCCCGCACGTTTCGCGGCTGCTGCGCAGCCAATAAACGTGCAGGGAGGCTCTGACATCAGTGTAATGCCAGCAGCCATGTTGGCTGCTGGCATTACACTGATTGGCTGGCCAGAACCCGTGGTCGGGTGCTGTATAGCACCTGACCAGCGAGTTCGGCTCAGTCTTAGCCAGGGAGAGATGAGGATAGGAAGGGAAAGTCAGTGTAGGGAGAAGACAAGCAAATTTGTTAAAAATAAGACCCAAAAGTCCTTTTTAGGACTACTGTGTGTGGGGGCAGCAGTTTATTTTGTGTGGGGGTAAAAAAACAACAAAAAAAAAAAATTCATATATTCTGTTTAGTGTGCAAAGTTGCACATTAGAGCACATTCTGTTTAGTGTGCAAAGTTGCAGATTAGAGCACATTCTGTTTAGTGTGCAAAGTTGCAGATTAGAGCACATTCTGTTTAGTGTGCAAAGTTGCAGATTAGAGCACATTCTGTTTAGTGTGCAAAGTTGCAGATTAGAGCACATTCTGTTAAGTCTTCAAACTGTAAAATATCAAAGTCACATATTCCATTCAGTGTGCGTCGCCGCAGTTTAGCAGCACATTCTGTGTACTCTGCACAGTTGCAGAATAGAAAGAAATACTGTTAAGTCTTCAAACTAAAATATCAAAGTCACATATTCCATTCAGTGTGCTTCGCCGCAGTTTAGCAGCATATTCTGTGTACTGTGCACAGTTGCAGAATAGGAAGAAATACTGTTAAGTCTTCAAACTAAAATATCAAAGTCACATATTCCATTCAGTGTGCGTCACCGCAGTTTAGCAGCACATTCTGTGTACTGTGCACAGTTGCAGAATAGGAAGAAATACTGTTAAGTCTTCAAACTAAAATATCAAAGTCACATATTCCATTCAGTGTGCGTCACCGCAGTTTAGCAGCACATTCTGTGTACTCTGCACAGTTGCAGATTTGCAGCACATATTCCGTGTAATATGAAGAAGGCGGGAAAAAAGGGACGGGGAAGTGGACGTGATCCTGATAGTTCAGGGCGCGGGTCAGGACACGGAGAAACTGTGCCTGGTGCCAGAGCACAAGAAAGAAAGACATCCACCATACCTAGCTTCATGTCTCATTTTACAGGGCGTCGCAGGACATCACTCTCGAGGTCCGACCACTGCGAACAGGTGGTCGGTTGGATGTCAGCTGATACTGCTTCCAGTCGGTTAAGCACCACCCTGTCTTCCACCAAGTCCACTCTCAGTAGCCAAGAGTCTGGTCAACATAATCCTCACTCTGATCATCCTTCCTCCCACCATAGACGGTCTGGTCAAAGAAGTGATCCCACACTGGGATATAGTGAGGAGCTCGTCTCATCACCAATCCTTCATTTGACCCTCTCTCCAAGCACGCTTGCAGAGGAACATGACATCTTATGCCCTGATTCACAGCCTCTAGAGGGTACCCAATCACAAGAAGATGACAGATGTGAACGGCATTTAAGGTCAAAGGAAGTTGTGGATGATGATGATGATGAGACACAGTTGCCATTAAATCAACCACTATTACTGTCTCAAGACCTTGTTGAGGAGGATGATATACAGTTGTCAATGACTGAGTATGTGGTGGGATCAAGACATGAGGAGGATGATCAGAGTGTGGAAGTGGAGGAGGACTTGGTGGACGATGAGGTGACTGACCCCACCTGGGAAGGTGTAGAGCCGAGCGATGACAGCAGTCCTGAGGGTGAGCCATCTGCAGCACCGCAACAGGCTGGAAGAGGCAGTGGTGTGGCTACAGAAAGAAGGCGGACCGCACCAAACCGGCCCGCAAATGTTCCACGGAGCACCCCCTTGCGTAAATCTACCTTGCCAAGGGGTAGGTGTTCCGCGGTATGGCGTTTTTTTAAGGAAAGTGCGGACGACAAAAGAATTGTAGTTTGCAACCTGTGCCACACCAGAATGAGCCGAGGCATGAACACTAGAAACCTCACCACCACCAGCATGATCAGACACATGGCATCCAAGCACCGTAATAAGTGGGAGGAACGCCTGGATCGCCCATCTGTGTCTGCAGGCCACACCACTGCCTCCTCTTCCCCTGTTTTCGGTGCCGGCCAATCGCCTGTCGAAGACGCAGGCCCGCATACCTCCCGCCCTGCACCTGTACCATCTGAAGCACCATCAGCGACCACATCCACTTCCCTGTCCCAGCGCAGCGTCCAAATGTCGTTACCCCAGGCATTTGAGCGCAAGCGAAAATACCCAGCCACCCACCCACAGCACTAACCTCACACCTTTCCAAATTACTGGTCATCGAAATGCTGCCATTTAGGCTTGTGGAGACTGAGTCCTTCCGCAGCCTGATGGCAGCAGCTGTCCCTCGGTACGCGGTCCCCAGCCGCCACTACTTTTCCCGGTGTGCCATCCCCGCATTACACCACCATGTGTCCCGTAACATCACCCGTGCCCTGACCAATGCAGTTACTGGGAAGGTCCACTTAACGACTGACACATGGACAAGTGCTTGTGGCCAGGGACGCTACATTTCCCTGACGGCACACTGGGTGAATGTCGTGGAGGCTGGGTGCGACTCGGACCCTGGGATAGCACGGGTGCTACCCACGCCGAGGATTGCGGGCCCTACCTCCATCAGGGTTTCCGCCAGCACCTACGTTATTGGCTCCTCCTCCTCCGTTTCCACCTCCGAATTCTCTGCACGCAGCGCCACTCCCCCATCAGCCGGTAGCTGGAAGCAGTGTAGCACTGCAGTGGGGAAGCGTCAACAGGCCGTGCTGAAGCTGATCTGCCTTGGGGACAAACAGCACACGGCCTCAGAGCTGTTGCAGGGGATTAGTCACCAGACCGAGCAGTGGCTCTCGCCACTCAACCTGCAACCAGGCATGGTTGTGTGTGATAATAGGCGTAACTTGGTGGCGGCTTTGGAGCTCGGCAAGCTCACACACGTACCATGCCTAGCGCATGTATTTAATTTAGTGGTTCAGCGATTTCTAAAAACCTACCCCAATGTGCATGATCTCTTGACCAAGGTGCGCCGCGTGTGTGCACATTTCCGTAAGTCATCTACAGCTTCAGCCGGCCTGTTGAAGCTGCAGCAGCGCTTACAATTGCCAGCTCACCGGCTGCTGTGTGACGTGAGCACGCGCTGGAACTCCACCTTCCACATGTTGGCCCGGCTTTGTGAGCAGCAGAGGGCAGTAGTGGAGTACCAGCTGTTAACACGGTCGTCGCCTCTCCGTTCAACTTCCTGTAATCAGAAGTGAGGAGTGGGAATGGATGTCAGACCTCTGTGAGGTTTTACGCAATTTTGAGGAATCGACACAGATGGTGAGCGGCGATAACGCTATTATCAGTGTAACCATCCCACTTCTGTGTCTACTGAAACGCTCGCTGCTCACAATTAAAACTGACGCTTTGCATGTGGAAGAGGTGGAAATGCGGGAGGAAGAGCTTACACAAGGTGATAGCCAGAGCACCCTCACTTCGTCTTCTCAGCGACAATTGGAGGAGGCGGAGGAGGAGGAGGAGGAGGAGGAAGACACGGTTGCCTCCGCTACAGAGGGTAGCCATGGAACTTTAGTTCCATCTCTTCAGCGTGGGTGGGCAGAAGAGGAGGAAGAGGATGAGGAGATTGAGAGTCATCCTCCTGGTGAGGACAGCGAAATCTTGACTGTTGGTACTCTGGCACACATGGCTGACTTTATGTTAGGCTGCCCTTCCCGTGACCCACGCGTTATACGCATTTTAGACAACACGGATTACTGGGTGTTCACCCTTCTGGACCCCCGCTACAAAGAGAATTTCTCATCTCTCATTCCTCCGGTGGAGAGGACAAGCAAAATGGTGCAATACCAGAAGGTTCTTGTTGAAAAATTGCTCCAAAATTTTCCATCTGACAACGCTGGCGGCAGAGTCCGTGCTACCTTGGCCAACAGAGAAGGGGAGAAAAGGGGAGCACACAGCAGTTCCGACAAAGGCAGGGCAACACTCTCCAAGGCGTGGGACACCTTCATGACACCCCGCCAGCACCCTCACCCTGATGCGCAGCCTAGTGTCACAAGGAGGGAAAAGTTTTGGAAGATGGTGAAGGAGTACGTAGCAGACCGTGTCAGCGTCCTCAATGATCCCTCTGTGCCTTACAACTACTGGGTGTCCAAGCTGGACACGTGGTATGAACTGGCACTCTACGCCTTGGAGGTGCTGGCCTGCCCTGCCGCCAGCGTTCTGTCTGAGCGGGTATTTAGTGCTGCTGGTGGCATCATAACAGATAAGCGTATCCGCCTTTCCACCGACAATGCTGATAGGTTGACACTTATAAAAATGAACAAGGCCTGGATTTCCCCTGACTTCTCCACTCCACTGGAGGAAAGCCCTGGGGGAACATAAACTCACTTTATATATGTTATTTACAATGATGGGAATACTCTGTATTCCCATTCACCCCTTCCACCCAAAAAACGGGTATATGGTTGACTCTTAATCTTCTCATCCTCCTCCTCCTCTTCCATATGCCCTGTGATATAATTTTTATATAGGGCCAGCTCACCAGCGGGCCCTGTGATATAATTTTTATATAGGGCCAGCTCACCAGCGGGCGCTGTTTGACAATTTTTGTATAGGTCAGCTCACCAGCGGGCCTTCTCATATAATGTTTTATTGGGTCAGCTCTCTAGCGGGCCCTCTCATATAATGTTTTATAGCGTCAGCTCACTAGCGGGCCTTCGCATATAATGTTTAGGATGGTCAGCTCCGCAGCAGACCCTCACCCATAATGTTTTAGATGGTCGGCTCAGCGCACGTTTCCCTCTTAATCATGGCCCCAGTTCAGAAAAATCGAGGACATTTTTGGGAGAATTTGCCTCTGCGCACGTTTCCCTCTTAATCATGGCCTCAGTTCAGAAAAATCAAGGAAATTTTTGGGAGAATTTGCCTCTGCGCACGTTTTCCTCTTAATCATGGCCTCAGTTCAGAAAAATCAAGGAAATTTTTGGGAGAATTTGCCTCTGCGCACGTTTCCCTCTTAATCATGGCCTCAGTTCAGAAAAATCGAGGAAATTTTTGGGAGAATTTGCAGATGATATACAAGTAAATATACAGCAAATACTGTTTGGTAACAATTTTTCGCCTAAAGTCGTTTTTATTTTCCTTTTTGTGTGTTTTACGGTCGGTCTGTAAAAATGGCGTACTACGGGCGAAAGATCATTCCCAGCAGCGATGTTGGAGTCCAAGATGCATCCAGACATCCTCCCTATGCTGTCCCTGAACCATTTCTGTGGTGTTTCCATCATTTTCTGCCCTTTTCCTATGGACCAGGCACCCTCCCCTCATCAGAGCAGGGGGTGCCTGGTGTAATGCTCGAGTCCTCCCGTTGACTTCAATGGGGCTCGGGTGCTCGGCCGAGCACTCGAGCCTCAGGGGGTGCTCGGTCAGAGCACCCGAACACCCGAGCATTGGGATGCTCGCTCATCACTAATACTTAGTTTTATCTTTATTTTATTTTGTAGGCATTAAAAAAACATGAAAAACGATATAAGTCATATCTCTCAAACCTTTATGGTTTGAGAGATATTCACAAGCAAAATTTCCCCTCCCGCCCCTTTTACCTAGTGTAAGTCATCTTCCCTCAGATGTGGAATGCAGTCCATAGACCAGACAGATAACAGAAGGGGACAATCTTCTTCCTATGAGAACAATGAAAGCCCTGCCCCCATTGACAAGTTTTTCAGGTTTTTCCCTTATCTTAATTGAAAATTGTCCCTCTCTGCAGTCTACCTGGGCACCTCCCTTCTGATCTGGCTGAGCAGTGTTACATCAGTAAAAGGGGCGGGAGGGGGATACTTTGTCATTGAATTACTCTTGTACTACAACTCTGACAGAATTGAAATAACACTCTCCAAAGTCCAAATACTATGATGATTAATTAGAGCTGCTTTTATTATGAAACATTACTATCACTTTAAAGCAATATTATGATTTTTTTAATGAAAAAAAATAAAAAAGCAGTCATACACAGTTCTACTTAGGTACTTTGCTGACATCAACAACAGAAGAAAGGGACTTAAGAGTTATTATTTGAAATTACTTGAACCCCTTAACGACCCTTGACGTACCAGGACCGTCAAGGGTAAATTTGCTTTAAGGACCAGTGACGGTCCTGGTACGTCAAGAGTTAAATGGTAGCAGCGCGCCGTCGTGCACGCTGCTACCATTCAATCCAGGCTGAGACTGAGCGGTCCAGAACCGGACCGTTCAGTCTCAGCCTCTGTCGGTAGTGCCGGGTCATGTGATCGCTGCGTCAGCGATCACATGTACCGGCATTCTAAATCTGTGAATGAGGCAGTGCTACTCACTGCCTCTAGTGTCTCCTCTCTGCTAATGCGTCCCTTACATCAAAGTAAGGGACACAGAAGCAGAGAGGAGACACCTAGTGGAAATACAAAATACAGCAGCTGGGGGTGTTAACCCCTTCACTGCTGGTACAGGAGGATGGCTAAATGCAGGTCAATTTCTGACCTGCTAAATACACTTTTTTTTTTTTTAAATAAAAACAACACACTTTTTTTTTACAAATAAAATATTTTATTTTTTTTAAAAAAAAACATCTCAAGAAACAAAATTGGAAGTGTGACTGTTGTGGAGTCATGTAATACACTTACACACACCGCCAAATGTAATGATCAAAAAAGTGGGAAAATAGGGTGGGAAAAAGGGACATGGGGATTTTCACCCAGGGGGGACAGTGGCCACTTTAAACTGCGCATTTTGTAGGTATGACTGACTAGTCATACCTTTCATGCAGTCTCCATAAAAATTTAACCCTTTGCGCCCAATTGATCCCAAGAGAAAAAACAAAAATGATGTTTTTTTTACATTTTTTTTACATTTTTCTTTAATTTTAATAAAGTAAATGGTGGGTTATCCATATAAGTGGGGTATCAAAGGAAAGCCCTATTTGTGCGTAGAAAAACAGTATATAATTCATGGGGGTGGAATAAAAGCCTAAGAGGGAAAACACTGTTGAACAAAGACATAGTCAAAAAGGTCAGAATTGCTCCGGTCCTTAAGTCAAATCCACATCTGATTTTCCCGGTCATTAAGGGGTTAAGGTAGGTACACCGTACAATAAATCAGTAGGGTAAAAAGCTAATGAGACACTGGGTTGTATAGGAAGAGGTACTGGCAGCAGGAAGAGAGAGCTAGTAATGCCAATCTATAGATCACTGGTAAGGTCACATGTTTTGTGTGAGATCACATCTCCAGAAGGACATTAAGAAACTGTTCAACAAAGTGCTACTAAAATGGTGCAAGGCTCTTTCGACAAATCTTACCAGGATAAACTCAAAGACCTTGCTGTGTAGAGCCTGGAAGGAAGGATGGAGAAGGGGGTATTACACAAATCTTTAAATATGTTAAAGGATTTAATGAAGTTCTGGAGGGAAGCATTTTGCAGAAATAGAGAAAAACCAGAATAAGAGGGCATGACATATAGTGGGTAAGAGAGTTGTCAGAGACTTTGACCTGGTGGAGAGTAGAGGGTTAAAAGTTTGAAACCAGTTTGGACTTTATAAAAATACATTTTCTATCCTAAATGTGTGTAAATGGTCTCTTGTTAAAACAATGGCTCTTCAATATGGAAGTGAAATATTTGCATGAGTTTGCGATTATATATGACTCTATTACAGAGAAAATGTCTGAGACAGAGGTACCCCCATGTGGGAAAGTCTGCTAGGGTGACAGATTTATATTCAATGTGATAGCCTTTTTGATATATAACTGATGACACAAGCCAGAATTAGATGTCAGAGGGAAACATTTTAATGTGGAGAAAGAGCACCATCCTCAGAGTGCATAGCGTTATTACTAGTGTTTGGAATTTTTATCATAATATATGCATGACATCATAGTAAAATTTGGAATTTAGACCGTCCAATTTAGATAATACTGATGATTTCACGGCATAATGAAATTGCTCTTTATCCAATCAGATGGGATTGGCAAAGTTTGCTGATAAGAGTAATTTTACATTATAAATATTCAGGCCTAGGATAAGTCTGGTCTTTTGATTTCCTGTTCTGTTACCTGAAGTGTTCCTGCTGGCTGTAAAGAAATCCATAAGAACCTACAATGTGATTATCTGGTAACTATATCTTTCCTTATTTTAATTCTGCAAAAATTCAGATTCAAATACACATTTCTTCTATATTTTTAAAAAAACATAATTTTTCTTATAATTTGTCTTAATTAGACTGGCCACCCAATTGGGACCAATTATAAAAAGGCCATATTGGCTGTAGTGATTAAGGAATTAAGCAGAATTAATTAATTTGTAAATTGTAATATTTTGCCAGATAAGTGTAAAATAGTTGATAGCAGTTAGATTTATGAAGCTTGGTTTATATAATATTTAATATAATTCTTGGTATTTCTAGAATAATATATTGCGTTTCTGGAAAGGTTATAATAGCTAATATTTGATCTGGGGAATTCCTTGAATTCATTTATTAACCCTTCAACTGCTATTTGTCTATTTATTTTGATGTGTTTCTGTGGATTTCTTTGTGTATGTTTTTGGGTCTAAACTTTTGTACAGTGGGAAGTTATTTAAACCTCTCACTAGACAAAAGAAGCTGCCACCTTGGGTGTGGCATCTTATATTAATAAGTGATTAACCCTTGGAGTACCCTATAGGTTTTACATAGGATTGCTATGGTCATGTTTATGATATATGTTGCATGCAGTTTGGTATACTGTCTAGACATATATTATTGGATTTGACTCTAAGTATATTCTTGGTATAATCTATTATTGACTATATTAATTGCAATTTAAATGTTTTATTCAGAAGGTATGCAATATTTGAAATCGGTAGATAATTATATTATAGTGAGCTATATCTGGGATTTTATTCAAGTTAGTTTCTCTAAATTTTGCTATTGCATATGGTACAAGGAGAATTGTCAGAGGACCTGGCTTCATATTAAAGCTTACTCACCTGACAATATACCTTAAACCTCAATTAGCATAGTTTATACAGTTTCCGGGGCAGAGGTATTTATATATGCTATTGCCAACTGTATTTTAATTAATTATAGGATCAATTATCCTTTTCTATGCTGCTCAGTTCAATTATTGTTATTCAATACCTCTGAATATGCCTATGTGTGGTTAACCCTTTAATTGCTGGTAATGTTAATTGTGATAATTGTGGTTTGAGTTATAGTATATCTATTGCAATTGCTGGTCACTCATTTATATCATTGTTGCTTACATTGTATATATAGTATATTTTACTTAAAGGAGCAGAAAACTTTTCTTTATGAAAACACATATTTTACCGAGCATTTCCTGCTGAATAAAACAAGGTCACTCCCATTGCTGTCAGATGTTATAGTCAAAATTTATAGAAGTTCAAATAATCAGGAAGTGAATTTACTGGGTTTATTTCCTGATAGATCTGACTGACAGGAAGTGACTCAGCAGTTTCTATCACATTCTATGGAGAACTGTATGTCACTGACTTTTCTGACTTTCCTCTCCATTAGATTCTAACAGGAAATATAATTAGAATTTGACCACTAGAGGGCACTGCTAATGTAAAAAAACATGGGTTTAAACTGTAATAACTCTGGAAATATAAATCTCTGGGCAGTGGGAGTACCCTTATTTTACTCAATATGGAAATCCCTACAATATATATTTTTTCATAAAAAAAGTTTACTGCTCCTTTAAATAAATTATATATATTTTTGCTCAAATATGCGGGATTGATTATTTTAATCAATTTGTTACTGTGAAGCAGCGTGTCAATTCCTAGTATTGTGTAAAGTTCTCAAATTAATTTATTTATCTATTTATGTGAAGATATCCAACCTAGTAGTTTCTCCTGTTAACCCTTTCCTGGATGTTATCTTCAAAAGAGTCAAAAGTAATACTTTATTGTAAGAGTGATGTATTCAAGTAACAGCCTGCCACCCCGAAGAGGTAGGGGTTAATACAGTAAGGGAATTAAAAAATGTTGGTCATAGACATGTCTATTGTGAGAGGTATGGAAAACTGCATATTTTATTAGGAAATTGAGCAGATGGACCAATTCATTTTTATCTTCATTCAAAATCTTTGTTCCTATGTAACCACATTGTGGTCACTTTTTATACAACTTTTTGATTAAATAAAAACCACAGGAAATTTTACACATTTGAGCTGTTTAAAATTCCAATGACTTATCTCAATCTGGACATGGAAACCTATAATAAATCATCTACACATTTTATGAAAAAAGTATGTTATGACTTCTTGGTGAACAAAACAATCATAATCGTCTTAATGAAAGTTATTTCATTCAAATGTTATCACAGGTCAAGAACATTTTTTAATGACAGTGACAACTGGGTGGAGATGCACTAAAGGGTGATAATGGTCCTGATTAGCAATCTTATGTTGGATTTGAGTCTATTAACAATATGCACTACAACGTCTTCTCCATTATATTTCTTGGAATCCATTACCAATCTGCCACAGTCTGATGGCATTGCCAGTGTCTTGTTTGCATAGGTTTACTATTAAAATGTCACCCTCTATTTGGAGACCATCAAAAGGGTGAGTTCATAATGTCACCTGCATCAAAAGGGTGACATCTGAATGTTGCCCGCATCAAAAGGGTGACATTCTGATGTTGCACACTTAAGGGTCACCAAATAGAAGCCGACATTTCAATAATAAACCATAGCCCCTGCTGTTGCCAAAAGTATTAAAGGGATAGTAATGTTTCATATAATCAGCAGCTCCAATTAATCTTCATAGTATTTAGGTCATGGATAGTGTTATTTCAATACTGTCAGAGTTGAAGTTCAGGAGTAATTGAATGATAAAGTATCCCCACCTTTTACCTAGTGTAAGCCACCTCCCCTCAGATGTGGAATCTGGTGTCTTGACCGGACAGGTCACAGCAAGTGACAGTCTTCTTACTGTGAGTATAAGGAAAACCCTGCTCACTTGACAGGGTTTTCCTTATGCAAACTGAAGATTGTCCCTCTCTGTGATCTATCCGGTCTTGCTGCTCTGAAGGGAGGTGGCATACACTAGGTAAAAGGGGCAGGAGGGGGATACTTCATCATTCAATTACTCTTGAACTACAACTCTGACAGTACTGAAATAACACTTTCCATGGCCCAAATACTATGAAGATTAATTGGAGCTGCTTTCATTGTGAAACATTACAATTCCTTTAAAGGGATAGTAATACTTAAAATGTAAAAAAAAATATGTTGTAGGGTTTATCCCCCTGAGTAAAACAAGAGTACTCCCACTGCTGAGAGGTGTTTCATTCAAAAGTTATTAATTTTCAAAGTTGAATTTTTTAGGTGCAATATCACAGTGGCCTGAAATTGCACAGTGGCGCTGTTGCTACACGATCCTATGGACAACTCTGGTCAGTTGACCATAAATCTCCGTAGGATGGTGTAGCAACAGTGCCACTGTACAATTTCAGGCCACTGTGATATTGCACCTAAAAAATTCAACTTTGAAAATTAATAACTTTTGAATGAAAGACCTCTCAGCAGTGGGAGTACTCTTGTTTTACTCAGGGGGATAAACCCTACAACATATTTTTTTTTACATTTTAAGTATTACTATCCCTTTAAGGTTATTCAATATGAAATGTTATCTTACTCACAAAACTCCAACTGTCTTGTCTGTGAAATGATCTTGTTGCATGATGCAGAATAGGACAGTATTATTAATCAGCAAAATATTCTCCCCTTACGTCACAGTAATGCATAAACAGCTTTAACCTTTTCATTGCATAAGGGTGCACACCATACATTACTCAGCAATGTGTTGGTCACCTTAATGGCTCTCAAGGGGTTAATACTTTTTATCTGAGAATAAACTTAACTCTAGAGCTGAAAGAGTTTATGCAGCAATCACTCAACCTTCTGCCTGGGGTTTGTACATATTAAACTGCAATCTGGTCACTTTGTACAGAAGTTTTATAGTGGCATCAGATGTGATCATTTTACCATCTGAGTGTCTCCATATAATTCACACCTGAAAACAGATGTCATTCTGGGTGGAATAGAAGGCTCACTCCAAGGGGGCGCATCAAAACGTTCTTGGCCCAGCCCAGCTAGGACCTCCTCCACCGTAACTCTTCTCTCCCAGCACCATCTTCACTTCCACCCGTCTGGTTCCCTGAGCGCCTCACAACGTGAGTACAGGTTTAGGGTGTCTCTATGATCTTAAAATATTCCAAAATCTTGCGCAGAGGAGAAGTAGATTAATTGTCAGGCAACTTAATACTTTATTGTGTTCTTGTGATCCATATTGAAAAACTTTAATACTTTTGGCAACATATGCATTACTGCGATGTAACGGGAGAATATTTTGCTGAATAATAATACTGTCCTACTCTGCTTCATGAAATAAAATCATTTCACAGACAAGAGAGTTGGAGTTTTGTGGGTAAGATGACATTTCATATTGAAAAAGCTTAATTTTTTTGGCAATACCAGGGGCTGTGGTTTATTATTGAAATGTCGCCCTCTATATGGCGACACTTAAGGGTGCAATATCACAATCTCACCCTTTTGATGCAGGCGACATTATGAAATCACCCTTTTGATGGTCCCCAAATAGAACGGTGACATGCATGCTAATAAGTAAATTACCTCCCCCTCAACTTGCATCCCTAATTCTTAATGCATGTGGTAAGTCTTTATCGCCAGGCACATCGCCATATAATAAAACTTTAGTGCATCTCCCCATCTTGTTCAAATCCATGGGATATCTTGAGTCACTGACCAGGACTCTCCATTGAAACTGACAATACCACCTTGTGACCCCATTGGAAAATTGCACTTTAAGGTAAGAAAAACAATTTGGAACTGTAATGACTTCAATAAATTCCCAGAAACAGGGGTGTTCCCGTGTCACCCAAAAGGGAGAGGGGACAGATTCATAGATTCTTCTGTCTGTATCACCCTGTAGGAGGAGGGACAGACTCATATCTCCTTCTGTCTGTGTCACTGTGTCACCCTGCAGGAGGAGGGACAGACTCATATCTCCTTCTGTCTGTGTCACTGTGTCACCCTGCAGGAGGAGGTACAGACTCATATCTCCTTCTGTCTGTGTCACTGTGTCACCCTGCAGGAGGAGGAGCAGACTCATATCTACTTTTGTCTCTGTCACTGTGTCACCCTGCAGGAGGAGGAACAGACTCATATCTCCTTCTGTCTGTGTCACTGTGTCACCCTGCAGGAGGAGGGACAGACTCATATCTCCTTCTGTCTGTGTCACTGTGTCACCCTGCAGGAGGAGGGACAGACTCATATCTCCTTCTGTCTGTGTCACTGTGTCACCCTGCAGGGGGAGGGACAGACTCATATCTCCTTCTGTCTGTGTCACTGTGTCACCCTGCAAGGGGAGGGGCAGACTCATATCTACTTCTGTCTGTGTCACTGTGTCATCCTGCAGGGGGAGGGACAGACTCATATCTCCTTCTGTCTGTGTCACTGTGTCACCCTGCAGGAGGAGGGGCAGACTCATATCTCCTTCTGTCTGTGTCACTGTGTCACCCTGCAGGAGAAGGGACAGACTCATATCTTCTTCTGTCTGTGTCACTGTGTCACCCTGCAGGGGGAGGGACAGACTCATATCTCCTTCTGTCTGTGTCACTGTATCACCCTGCAGGAGGAGGGACAAACTCATAGCTCCTTCTGTCTGTGTCACTGTGTCACCCTGCAGGAGGAGGGACAGACTGATATTTCCTTCTGTCTGTGTCACTGTGTCACCCTGCAGGAGGAGGGACAGACTGTGTCACCCTGCAGGGGGAGTTATCTTTTATCTATTTGATAATTTCCCAACCTCTGGGACATTTACACAAAGAAAACAGGAGTAATCTTGGAACAATCCAACTGCACCATAAAGAAGAAATAATAATTATTTTTTTATTCAGATGAGGATTTTAAAAGCCCATTTAAGTCTACAGGAGTTTTGCAGTTTGCCGTTTTATGGGGCAGTTAGTGTGACAGAGAATTGCCCCTCTCTGTTTTTGCATATGGGCCGTTAGCGTCTTGTGGGGCACAGACCCCAGATTGCTGGTTCTGTTTCCTTCTAGGAGGTATGTAGTAAATATGTCCAGATAAGGGCCTATGGTTTATGAACATTGGAATATATCTCCTGAGGATGGGCTGTTCTGACAGCCGCGTAGACTATGTGCGGATTATCACGCGCCTCTGCATCGTTTTTCTTCTTTTCTCCCTTCATCAGAGTAATCTTGTTTAACTCGGCATAGACAATTCCTCCAGTTGCCTGTATAGAGAGGGGTGAGGAGAAAGAGACAGTGTGAGAGAGAGACACACAGAGAGAGAGCAAGGAAGAGAAAGTGAGTGGGGGAGACAGGAACAGAGAGAGAGAGAGAGAGAGAGTGGGGGAAAGAGAGGGAGAAAAAGAGCAGGAGAGAGCGAGAGAGAGAGAGGGAGGGATAGAGAGAGAGAGAGAGAGATGAACAGAGAGAGAGAGAGAGAGAGAGAGAGAGAGAGAGAGAGAAATGAACAGAGAGAGAGAGAGAGAGAGAGAAATGAACAGAGAGAGAGAGAGAGAGAGAGAAATGAACAGAGAGAGATGGGGAGGGATAGAGAGAGAGATGAACAGAGAGAGAGAGAGAGAGAGAAATGAACAGAGAGAGAGAGAGAGAGAAATGAACAGAGAGAGAGAGAGAGAGAGAGAGAAATGAACAGAGAGAGAGAGAGAGAGAGAGAGAAATGAACAGAGAGAGATTGGGAGGGATAGAGAGAAAGAGAGAGAGAGAGAGATGGGGAGAGGGATAGAGAGAGGGGAGAAAGGAACAGAGAGAGATGGAGAGGGAGAGAGAGTGAAAGAAAGGAACAGAGGGAGAGGGATAGAGAGAGAGGGAGAAAGGAACAGAGGGAGAGGGAGAGAGAGAGATAAAGGATCAGAGAGAGAGAGGGACAGATAGATAAAGGAACAGAGACAGAGGGAGAGAGAGAGAAAGGAACAAAGAGAGAGAGAGGAAGAGGGAGAGGAAGAGAGAGAGAAAGGAACAGAGAGAGGGAGAGGGAGAGAGAGAAAAAGGAACAGAGAGAGGGAGAGAGAGAGAAAGGAACAGAGAGAGAGAGAGGGACAGAGAGAGAGATAAAGGAACAGAGAGTGAGGGAGAGGGATAGAGAGATAGAATGGAACAGAGAGGGAGAGAGAGAGAGAGAGAAAGGAACAGAGAGAGAGAGAGGGAGAGGAAGAGAGACAGAGAGAGAGAAATAGAGAAAGGAACAGAGAGAGAGGAAGAGGGAGAGGGAGAGAGATAAAAGAACAGGGAGAGAGATAGAGAAAGAGAGAAAGAAACAGAGCGAGAGAGACAGAGATAGAGAGAGAGAAAGATATGAAGAAAGAGGTGAAAGAGAAAAAAGGGAGAGAGGGAGAAATGGGGAAGTGAGGCATAGAAAGTGGGAGCGAGAAATGGGAACAGAGAGGAAGAGCGAGAGGCAGAGGCAGACAGAGAGTGGAAGAGAGGGGGAGAAAGGAATAAAAGGGAGAAAGAGGGGATAGTGGTAAAAAAATGAAGAGGGATAGGGGAGAATAAAGAGAGGGAGAGATAGTGGAGGAGATGGGGGAGAGAGAGTAGAGAGAGGGTGGAAGAGAGAGGGAAAGGAAGTGAGAGGGATCAAGAGTGAGGAGAGATAAGTGGAGAGAGAGAAGAGAGGTAGAGAGGGAGATGGGCGAGAGAAAGGAGGGGTGAGAGAGAGAGAATGAAGAAAAGAAAATTGAGAGAAAGAAAGAAAGAGTAAGAGTTACATAGCACCACATTAAAGTGGAACTGTCATTTTATAACAAGTGTAAAAGCCCGTGTACACAGGCCAAAGTCTGGGTAATATTAAGAGGCCACTACCTCACTGCTCCCGATCACGCACAGTCTCTACTGCACATGACTGCATCATGACAAACATCCTAGAGAATTATAATATAGGATAGGTGATTTTGAAGCGCTTTCAAATCCATGTACACTTACGTTAGTCATTTTGTAATTTCACACAATAAATTACTATTCAGTTTATGCAAATTATTAGATACTGCCTGGCAGGAGAGAGCACAGTTTGGAATGTAAGTGTCCGGTTGGCAGGGAGCTCTGGGTGGGAGGAAGAGCATTGTGGAATGTTAGTATCCAGTTACCAGCAGTGGGAGACACGGGGTGGGAGAGCGGTACGGTATGTCTGAATGGCAGGCAGTGTTGAATACTAGTATCTGGTTGAATTTGCATAAACCGACAAATAAAGTTAAAGATCTCAAACTCTTGATGTAAAGATAAAGGATAACATTAATGTAGGGGACTTTGAAAGCTCTTTCAAAATCTCCAATTTTTTATTTTTTTTACAAAGTGACATTTCTTGGTACCTATCTTATATCTATCTCATATCTATCTATCTATCTATCTATCTATCTATCTATCTATCTATCTATCTATCTCATATCTATCTGTCTATCAACATATCTATCTATCTATCTATCTATCTATATCATATCTATATCATATCTATATCATATCTATATCATAACTATCTCATATCTATCTATCTATCTATCTATCTATCTATCTATCTATCTATCTATCTATCTCATATCTGTCTATCTATCTATCTATCTATCTATCTATCTATCTATCTATCTATCTCATATCTATCTATCTATCTATATCATATCTATATCATATCTATCTCATATCTATCTCATATCAATCTCATAACTATCTCATATCTATCTCATATCTATCTCATATCTATCTATCTCATAACTATCTATCTATCTATCTATCTATCTAACCATCTATATCTCTCCCATATCTACAGTTGTAAACAAAATTATTCAACCCCCATTGCAAATCAGGTTTATTGATAAAATATACATCTTTCAGCAGTTTTCAATGAACAAAAAACAAACAAAAGCAATTGAAATAACTCAACACAACGAATGATTCAAGTGGTTTCCCCAAATTCAACTGAAAATGCAACTTATAATGACTTCTCCAGTCTCAAAATTATTCAACCCCTTCATGGCAAGCATCTTTAGTACTTAGTAGAGAACACTTTTGCTGTTATGACCTTGACCTTCTGCAAATGACATGCTAAGACATCAGCTCCTGGCACCGTTCATAAGGAATCTTAGCCCATTCCTCATGAGCAATGGCCTCCAGTTCAGTAATATTCTTGGGTTTGTGTGCTGAAACCACCTTCTTCAAATCCCGTCAGAGATTTTCTATGGGGTTCCAGTCAGGTAACTGTGATGGCCACTGTAGAATCTTCCAGGACTTCGTCTGCAACTAAGCCTTGGTGGAATTTGAGGTATGCTTGGGATCATTGTCCTGTTGGAAGGTCCAATGATGCCCAAGCTTCAGCTTCCTCAGAACAGAACCCCCAAACTTCTGTGGCTTATTTATATGATTTTGAGCATATTGAAGCCGACTTTTCTTGTGCTGTTGAGTCAGTAGCGGTGTACATCTTGGAGTTCTTGCGTGGAAACCTTCTGCGTTTAGTACTCTCCTTACTGTGCTCACTAAAACCTCAGTGCCTGTTTCCACCATGTCTTGATGCAGATCTTTTGCAGTAAGTCGAGGGTTTTTCTCAACCTGCCTTCTCAGAAATATGGATTCAGCAGTTGATAGCTTCCTTTTTCTGCCCACCAGGTAGTGTAACCACTGTTCCTTTGACTTTGAACTTGTGAACTATGCTTCCAACAGCGTCTCAGGAACATTCAGTGCCTTGGCTATCTTTTTGTATCCTGTTCCTTGTTTGTGAAGGGCGATGACCTCTTCTCTTAACTTTTTGGACCATTCTTTTGACTTAGCCATAATTCTAACATGCAGTCAAATGTGACACTCAACAAGCCCCTAGGCGGTTCAGGTATTTCATGTGTTCTAGCTCAAGCACACCTGGTGCAACTAATGAAGCCTTTGATTAGTTGCATCAGGTGTGCTTCAGACCATATCTCTTTTGAATATTGTGCTGTTGTGAGGGATTCTATTCAGGGGTTGAATACTTTTGAGACTGGAGAAGCCATTATAAGTTGAATTTCGGGAAACCACTTGAAGCATTCTTTGTGTTGAGCTATTTCACTTGCTTTTGTTTGATTTGTTCATTGCAAACAGCTGTAGTTTATAGTCACTTTTACTTTTAACCCCCTGAGGCTAATTTGCTAATTTCATCCACACACTACCCCACAAATTCCTCTTCATAATGGGAACCCAAATATGTATCTCACCTCCGGTCCTGTATCTGGGGCTCTGCCATGTGCTGAATCTTCATCAATAACAGTGTTAGAATAGTCTGTGTGGTTCCTTGGGGGAGTGTCAGAGGATTGATGATTCCCACGTTGCCTATGTAAAAGATACACATGTGAATATTATACATATAGGAGAAGTGACAGATAGCTGTGTATGTTATACATAGAGGAGTAGTGACAGATAGATGTGTATGTTATAGATAGAGGAACAGTGACAGATAGCTATGTATGTTATACATAGAGGAGTAGTGACAGATAGATGTGTATGTTATAGATAGAGGAGTAGTGACAGATAGTTGTGTATGTTATATATAGAGGAGTAGTGACAGATAGCTGTGTATGTTATAGATAGAGGAGTAGTGACAGATAGATGTGTATGTTATAGATAGAGGAGTAGTGACAGATAGATGTGTATGTTATACATAGAGGAGTAGTGACAGATAGCTGTGTATGTTATACATAGAGGAGTAGTGACAGATAGCTGTGTATGTTATACATAGAGGAGTAGTGACAGATAGCTGTGTATCTTATAGATAGAGGAGTAGTGACAGATAGATGTGTATATTATAGATAGAGGAGTAGTGACAGATAGATGTGTATGTTATACATAGAGGAGCAGTGACAGAAAGATGTGTATGTTATAGATAGAGGAGTAGTGACAGATAGATGTGTCATGTTATAGATAGAGGAGTAGTGACAGATAGCTGTGTATGTTATACATAGAGGAGCAGTGACAGATAGATGTGTATGTTATACATAGAGGAGTAGTGACAGATAGATGTGTATGTTATACATAGAGGAGTAGTGACAGATAGATGTGTATGTTATAGATAGAGGAGTAGTGACAGATAGATGTGTATGTTATACATAGAGGAGTAGTGACAGATAGATGTGTATGTTATACATAGAGGAGTAGTGACAGATAGATGTGTATATTATAGATAGAGGAGTAGTGACATATAGCTGTGTATGTTATAGATAGAGGAGTAGTGACAGATAGCTGTGTATGTTATACATAGAGGAGTAGTGACAGATAGCTGTGTATGTTATACATAGAGGAGAAGTGACAGATAGATGTGTATGTTATAGATAGAGGAGTAGTGACAGATAGCTGTGTATGTTATAGATAGAGGAAGTAGTGACAGATAGATGTGTATGTTATACATAGAGGAGTAGTGACATATAGCTGTGTATGTTATAGATAGAGGAGTAGTGACAGATAGCTGTGTATGTTATACATAGAGGAGTAGTGACAGATAGATGTGTATGTTATACATAGAGGAGTAGTGACAGATAGATGTGTATGTTATAGATAGAGGAGTAGTGACAGATAGATGTGTATGTTATATATAGAGGAGTAGTGACAGATAGATGTGTATGTTATATATAGAGGAGTAGTGACAGATAGATGTGTATGTTATAGATAGAGGAACAGTGACAGATAGCTATGTATGTTATAGATAGAGGAGTAGTGACAGATAGCTGTGTATGTTATACATAAAGGAGTAGTGACAGATAGATGTGTATGTTATAGATAGAGGAGTAATGACAGATAGATGTGTATGTTATACATAGAGGAGCAGTGACAGATAGCTGTGTATGTTATACATAGAGGAGTAATGACAGATAGATGTGTATGTTATATATAGAGGAGTAGTGACAGATAGCTGTGTATGTTATACATAGAGGAGTAGTGACAGATAGATGTGTATGTTATAGATAGAGGAGTAGTGACAGATAGCTGTGTATGTTATACATAGAGGAGTAGTGACAGATAGATGTGTATGTTATACATAGAGGAGTAGTGACAGATAGATGTGTATGTTATAGATAGAGGAGCAGTGACAGATAGCTGTGTATGTTATAGATAGAGGAACAGTGACAGATAGCTATGTATGTTATACATAGAGGAGTAGTGACAGATAGCTGTGTATGTTATACATAAAGGAGTAGTGACAGATAGATGTGTATGTTATACATAAAGGAGTAGTGACAGATAGATGTGTATGTTATAGATAGAGGAGTAGTGACAGATAGCTGTGTATGTTATATATAGAGGAGTAGTGACAGATAGATGTGTATGTTATAGATAGAGGAGCAGTGACAGATAGCTGTGTATGTTATACATAGAGGAGTAGTGACAGATAGATGTGTATGTTATAGATAGAGGAGTAGTGACAGATAGATGTGTATGTTATACATAGAGGAGTAATGACAGATAGATGTGTATGTTATACATAGAGGAGTAATGACAGATAGATGTGTATGTTATAGATAGAGGAGTAGTGACAGATAGATGTGTATGTTATACATAGAGGAGTAATGACAGATAGATGTGTATGTTATAGATAGAGGAGTAGTGACAGATAGATGTGTATGTTATACATAGAGGAGTAGTGACAGATAGCTGTGTATGTTATAGATAGAGGAGCAGTGACAGATAGCTGTGTATGTTATACATAGAGGAGTAGTGACAGATAGATGTGTATGTTATAGATAGAGGAGCAGTGACAGATAGATGTGTATGTTATAGATAGAGGAGTAGTGACAGATAGATGTGTATGTTATACATAGAGGAGTAATGACAGATAGATGTGTATGTTATAGATAGAGGAGTAGTGACAGATAGATGTGTATGTTATACATAGAGGAGTAGTGACAGATAGCTGTGTATGTTATAGATAGAGGAGCAGTGACAGATAGCTGTGTATGTTATACATAGAGGAGTAGTGACAGATAGATGTGTATGTTATAGATAGAGGAGTAGTGACAGATAGATGTGTATGTTATACATAGAGGAGTAGTGACAGATAGATGTGTATGTTATACATAGAGGAGCAGTGACAGATAGATGTGTATGTTATAGATAGAGGAGTAGTGACAGATAGATGTGTATGTTATACATAGAGGAGTAGTGACAGATAGATGTGTATGTTATACATAGAGGAGTAGTGACAGATAGATGTGTATGTTATAGATAGAGGAGTAGTGACAGATAGATGTGTATGTTATAGATAGAGGAGTAGTGACAGATAGATGTGTATGTTATACATAGAGGAGTAGTGACAGATAGCTGTGTATGTTATAGATAGAGGAGCAGTGACAGATAGCTGTGTATGTTATACATAGAGGAGTAGTGACAGATAGATGTGTATGTTATAGATAGAGGAGTAGTGACAGATAGATGTGTATGTTATACATAGAGGAGTAGTGACAGATAGATGTGTATGTTATACATAGAGGAGCAGTGACAGATAGCTGTGTATGTTATACATAGAGGAGTAGTGACAGATAGCTGTGTATGTTATAGATAGAGGAGTAGTGACAGATAGATGTGTATGTTATACATAGAGGAGTAGTGACAGATAGCTGTGTATGTTATAGATAGAGGAGTAGTGACAGATAGATGTGCTATGTTATACATAGAGGAGTAATGACAGATAGATGTGTATGTTATACATAGAGGAGTAGTGACAGATAGATGTGTATGTTATAGATAGAGGAGCAGAGACAGATAGATGTGTATGTTATAGATAGAGGAGTAGTGACAGATAGTTATGTATGTTATACATAGAGGAGCAGTGACAGATAGATGTGTATGTTATAGATAGAGGAGTAGTGACAGATAGATGTGTATGTTATAGATAGAGGAGCAGTGACAGATAGCTGTGTATGTTATAGATAGAGGAGCAGTGACAGATAGTTGTGTATGTTATACATAGAGGAGTAGTGACAGATAGTCTGTGTATGTTATACATAGAGGAGCAGTGACAGAAAGATGTGTATGTTATAGATAGAGGAGTAGTGACAGATAGATGTGTATGTTATAGATAGAGGAGTAGTGACAGATAGATGTGTATGTTATAGATAGAGGAGTAGTGACAGATAGATGTGTATGTTATAGATAGAGGAGTAGTGACAGATAGCTGTGTATGTTATACATAGAGGAGTAGTGACAGATAGATGTGTATGTTATACATAGAGGAGTAGTGACAGATAGATGTGTATGTTATAGATAGAGGAATAGTGACAGATAGATGTGTATGTTATAGATAGAGGAGTAGTGACAGATAGCTGTGTATGTTATAGATAGAGGAGTAGTGACAGATAGATGTGTATGTTATACATAGAGAAGTAGTGACAGATAGATGTGTATGTTATACATAGAGGAGTAGTGACAGATAGATGTGTATGTTATAGATAGAGGAATAGTGACAGATAGATGTGTATGTTATAGATAGAGGAGTAGTGACAGATAGCTGTGTATGTTATAGATAGAGGAGTAGTGACAGATAGATGTGTATGTTATAGATAGAGGAGTAGTGACAGATAGATGTGTATGTTATAGATAGAGGAGTAGTAACAGATAGATGTGTATGTTATAGATAGAGGAGTAGTGACAGATAGCTGTGTATGTTATAGATAGAGGAGTAGTGACAGATAGATGTGTATGTTATACATAGAGGAGTAGTGACAGATAGATGTGTATGTTATAGATAGAGGAGTAGTGACAGATAGATGTGTATGTTATAGATAGAGGAGTAGTGACAGATAGCTGTGTATGTTATAGATAGAGGAGTAGTGACAGATAGATGTGTATGTTATACATAGAGGAGTAGTGACAGACAGATGTGTATGTTATACATAGAGGAGTAGTGATAGACAGCTGTGTATGTTATACATAGAGGAGTAGTGATAGATAGATGTGTATGTTATAGATAGAGGAGTAGTGACAGACAGCTGTGTATGTTATACATAGAGGAGTAGTGATAGATAGATGTGTATGTTATAGATAGAGGAGTAGTGACAGATAGATGTGTATGTTATAGATAGAGGAGTAGTGACAGATAGATGTGTATGTTTTATAGATAGAGGAGTAGTGACAGATAGATGTGTATGTTATAGATAGAGGAGTAGTGACAGATAGATGTGTATGTTATAGATAGAGGAGTAGTGACAGATAGATGTGTATGTTATAGATAGAGGAGTAGTGACAGATAGATGTGTATGTTATAGATAGAGGAGTAGTGACAGATAGATGTGTATGTTATACATAGAGGAGCAGTGACAGAAAGATGTGTATGTTATAGATAGAGGAGTAGTGACAGATAGATGTGTATGTTATAGATAGAGGAGTAGTGACAGATAGCTGTGTATGTTATACATAGAGGAGCAGTGACAGATAGCTGTGTATGTTATACATAGAGGAGCAGTGACAGATAGATGTGTATATTATACATAGAGGAGTAGTGACAGATAGATGTGTATGTTATACATAGAGGAGTAGTGACATATAGCTGTGTATGTTATAGATAGAGGAGTAGTGACAGATAGCTGTGTATGTTATACATAGAGGAGTAGTGACAGATAGCTGTGTATGTTATACATAGAGGAGAAGTGACAGATAGATGTGTATGTTATAGATAGAGGAGTAGTGACAGATAGCTGTGTATGTTATAGATAGAGGAGTAGTGACAGATAGATGTGTATGTTATACATAGAGGAATAGTGACATATAGCTGTGTATGTTATAGATAGAGGAGTAGTGACAGATAGCTGTGTATGTTATAGATAAAGGAGTAGTGACAGATAGATGTGTATATTATACATAGAGGAGTAGTGACAGATAGATGTGTATGTTATACATAGAGGAGTAGTGACATATAGCTGTGTATGTTATAGATAGAGGAGTAGTGACAGATAGCTGTGTATGTTATAGATAAAGGAGTAGTGACAGATAGATGTGTATGTTATACATAAAGGAGTAGTGACAGATAGATGTGTATGTTATAGATAGAGGAGTAGTGACAGATAGCTGTGTATGTTATACATAGAGGAGTAATGACAGATAGATGTGTATGTTATAGATAGAGGAGCAGTGACAGATAGCTGTGTATGTTATAGATAGAGGAACAGTGACAGATAGCTATGTATGTTATACATAGAGGAGTAGTGACAGATAGCTGTGTATGTTATACATAAAGGAGTAGTGACAGATAGATGTGTATGTTATACATAAAGGAGTAGTGACAGATAGATGTGTATGTTATAGATAGAGGAGTAGTGACAGATAGATGTGTATGTTATACATAAAGGAGTAGTGACAGATAGATGTGTATGTTATAGATAGAGGAGTAGTGACAGATAGCTGTGTATGTTATACATAGAGGAGTAGTGACAGATAGATGTGTATGTTATAGATAGAGGAGTAGTGACAGATAGATGTGTATGTTATACATAGAGGAGTAATGACAGATAGATGTGTATGTTATAGATAGAGGAGCAGTGACAGATAGATGTGTATGTTATAGATAGAGGAGCAGTGACAGATAGCTGTGTATGTTATAGATAGAGGAGCAGTGACAGATAGTTGTGTATGTTATACATAGAGGAGTAGTGACAGATAGTTGTGTATGTTATACATAGAGGAGCAGTGACAGAAAGATGTGTATGTTATAGATAGAGGAATAGTGACAGATAGATGTGTATGTTATAGATAGAGGAGTAGTGACAGATAGCTGTGTATGTTATAGATAGAGGAATAGTGACAGATAGATGTGTATGTTATAGATAGAGGAGTAGTGACAGATAGCTGTGTATGTTATAGATAGAGGAGTAGTGACAGATAGATGTGTATGTTATAGATAGAGGAGTAGTGACAGATAGATGTGTATGTTATAGATAGAGGAGTAGTGACAGATAGATGTGTATGTTATAGATAGAGGAGTAGTGACAGATAGATGTGTATGTTATAGATAGAGGAGTAGTGACAGATAGCTGTGTATGTTATAGATAGAGGAGTAGTGACAGATAGATGTGTATGTTATACATAGAGGAGTAGTGACAGACAGATGTGTATGTTATACATAGAGGAGTAGTGATAGACAGCTGTGTATGTTATACATAGAGGAGTAGTGATAGATAGATGTGTATGTTATAGATAGAGGAGTAGTGACAGACAGCTGTGTATGTTATACATAGAGGAGTAGTGATAGATAGATGTGTATGTTATAGATAGAGGAGTAGTGACAGATAGATGTGTATGTTATAGATAGAGGAGTAGTGACAGATAGATGTGTATGTTATAGATAGAGGAGTAGTGACAGATAGCTGTGTATGTTATAGATAGAGGAGTAGTGACAGATAGCTGTGTATGTTATAGATAGAGGAGTAGTGACAGATAGATGTGTATGTTATAGATAGAGGAGTAGTGACAGATAGCTGTGTATGTTATACATAGAGGAGTAGTGACAGATAGATGTGTATGTTATAGATAGAGGAGTAGTGACAGATAGATGTGTATGTTATAGATAGAGGAGTAGTGACAGATAGCTGTGTATGTTATAGATAGAGGAGTAGTGACAGATAGATGTGTATGTTATAGATAGAGGGGTAGTGACAGATAGATGTGTATGTTATAGATAGAGGAGTAGTGACAGATAGATGTGTATGTTATACATAGAGGAGTAGTGACAGATAGATGTGTATGTTATAGATAGAGGAGCAGTGACAGATAGCTGTGTATGTTATAGATAGAGGAGTAGTGACAGATAGATGTGTATGTTATACATAGAGGAGTAGTGACATATAGCTGTGTATGTTATAGATAGAGGAGTAGTGACAGATAGATGTGTATGTTATATATAGAGGAGTAGTGACAGATAGATGTGTATGTTATAGATAGAGGAGTAGTGACAGATAGCTGTGTATGTTATACATAGAGGAGTAATGACAGATAGATGTGTATGTTATAGATAGAGGAGCAGTGACAGATAGCTGTGTATGTTATACATAGAGGAGTAGTGACAGATAGCTGTGTATGTTATACATAGAGGAGTAGTGACAGATCGCTGTGTATGTTATAGATAGAGGAGCAGTGACAGATAGATGTGTATGTTATAGATAGAGGAACAGTGACAGATAGCTATGTATGTTATACATAGAGGAGTAGTGACAGATAGCTGTGTATGTTATAGATAGAGGAGTAGTGACAGATAGATGTGTATGTTATAGATAGAGGAGTAGTGACAGATAGATGTGTATGTTATAGATAGAGGAGTAGTGACAGATAGATGTGTATGTTATAGATAGAGGAGTAGTGACAGATAGATGTGTATGTTATAGATAGAGGAGTAGTGACAGATAGCTGTGTATGTTATAGATAGAGGAGTAGTGACAGATAGATGTGTATGTTATACATAGAGGAGTAGTGACAGACAGATGTGTATGTTATACATAGAGGAGTAGTGATAGACAGCTGTGTATGTTATACATAGAGGAGTAGTGACAGATAGCTGTGTATGTTATACATAGAGGAGTAGTGATAGATAGATGTGTATGTTATAGATAGAGGAGTAGTGACAGATAGATGTGTATGTTATAGATAGAGGAGTAGTGACAGACAGCTGTGTATGTTATAGATAGAGGAGTAGTGACAGATAGATGTGTATGTTATAGATAGAGGAGTAGTGACAGATAGATGTGTATGTTATAGATAGAGGAGTAGTGACAGATAGCTGTGTATGTTATAGATAGAGGAGTAGTGACAGATAGATGTGTATGTTATACATAGAGGAGTAGTGACAGACAGATGTGTATGTTATACATAGAGGAGTAGTGATAGACAGCTGTGTATGTTATACATAGAGGAGTAGTGACAGATAGCTGTGTATGTTATACATAGAGGAGCAGTGACAGATAGATGTGTATGTTATAGATAGAGGAGCAGTGATAGATAGATGTGTATGTTATAGATAGAGGAGTAGTGACAGACAGCTGTGTATGTTATACATAGAGGAGTAGTGATAGATAGATGTGTATGTTATAGATAGAGGAGTAGTGACAGATAGATGTGTATGTTATAGATAGAGGAGTAGTGACAGACAGCTGTGTATGTTATACATAGAGGAGCAGTGACAGATAGATGTGTATGTTATAGATAGAGGAGTAGTGACAGATAGATGTGTATGTTATAGATAGAGGAGTAGTGACAGATAGCTGTGTATGTTATAGATAGAGGAGTAGTGACAGATAGCTGTGTATGTTATAGATAGAGGAGTAGTGACAGATAGATGTGTATGTTATAGATAGAGGAGTAGTGACAGATAGCTGTGTATGTTATACATAGAGGAGTAGTGACAGATAGATGTGTATGTTATAGATAGAGGAGTAGTGACAGATAGATGTGTATGTTATAGATAGAGGAGTAGTGACAGATAGATGTGTATGTTATAGATAGAGGAGTAGTGACAGATAGCTGTGTATGTTATAGATAGAGGAGTAGTGACAGATAGATGTGTATGTTATAGATAGAGGAGTAGTGACAGATAGCTGTGTATGTTATACATAGAGGAGTAGTGACAGATAGATGTGTATGTTATAGATAGAGGAGTAGTGACAGATAGATGTGTATGTTATAGATAGAGGAGTAGTGACAGATAGATGTGTATGTTATAGATAGAGGAGTAGTGACAGATAGATGTGTATGTTATAGATAGAGGAGTAGTGACAGATAGATGTGTATGTTATAGATAGAGGAGCAGTGACAGATAGCTGTGTATGTTATAGATAGAGGAGTAGTGACAGATAGATGTGTATGTTATACATAGAGGAGTAGTGACATATAGCTGTGTATGTTATAGATAGAGGAGTAGTGACAGATAGATGTGTATGTTATATATAGAGGAGTAGTGACAGATAGATGTGTATGTTATAGATAGAGGAGTAGTGACAGATAGCTGTGTATGTTATACATAGAGGAGTAATGACAGATAGATGTGTATGTTATAGATAGAGGAGCAGTGACAGATAGATGTGTATGTTATACATAGAGGAGTAGTGACAGATAGATGTGCATGTTATACATAAAGGAGTAGTGACAGATAGCTGTGTATGTTATACATAGAGGAGTAGTGACAGATAGATGTGTATGTTATAGATAGAGGAGCAGTGACAGATAGATGTGTATGTTATAGATAGAGGAACAGTGACAGATAGCTATAACATACACATCTATCTGTCATTACTCCTCTATGTATAACATACACAGCTATCTGTCACTACTCCTCTATCTATAACATACACATCTATCTGTCACTACTCCTCTATATATAACATACACATCTATCTGTCACTACTCCTCTATCTATAACATACACAGCTATATGTCACTACTCCTCTATGTATAACATACACATCTATCTGTCACTACTCCTCTATCTATAACATACACAGCTATCTGTCACTGCTCCTCTATCTATAACATACACATCTATCTGTCACTACTCCTCTATCTATAACATACACATCTATCTGTCACTACTCCTCTATCTATAACATACACATCTATCTGTCACTACTCCTCTATCTATAACATACACATCTATCTGTCACTACTCCTCTATCTATAACATACACATCTATCTGTCACTACTCCTCTATGTATAACATACACAGCTATCTGTCACTACTCCTCTATCTATAACATACACATCTATCTGTCACTACTCCTCTATCTATAACATACACAGCTATCTGTCACTACTCCTCTATCTATAACATACACATCTATCTGTCACTACTCCTCTATCTATAACATACACATCTATCTGTCACTACTCCTCTATCTATAACATACACATCTATCTGTCACTACTCCTCTATGTATAACATACACAGCTATCTGTCACTACTCCTCTATCTATAACATACACATCTATCTGTCACTACTCCTCTATCTATAACATACACAGCTATCTGTCACTACTCCTCTATCTATAACATACAACAGCTATCTGTCACTACTCCTCTATCTATAACATACACATCTATCTGTCACTACTCCTCTATCTATAACATACACATCTATCTGTCAACTGTCTCCCTCTATGTATAACATAACACAGCTGTCTGTCACTACTCCTCTATCTATAACATACACATCTATCTGTCACTACTCCTCTATCTATAACATACACATCTATCTATCACTACTCCTCTATGTATAACATACACAGCTGTCTGTCACTACTCCTCTATCTATAACATACACATCTATCTATCACTGCTCCTCTATCTATAACATACACATCTATCTGTCACTGCTCCTCTATGTATAACATACACAGCTATCTGTCACTACTCCTCTATGTATAACATACACAGCTGTCTATCACTACTCCTCTATGTATAACATACACATCTGTCTGTCACTACTCCTCTATGTATAACATACACATCTATCTGTCACTACTCCTCTATCTATAACATACACAGCTATCTGTCACTACTCCTCTATCTATAAACATACACATCTATCTGTCACTACTCCTCTATCTATAACATACACATCTATCTGTCCACTACTCCTCTATCTATAACATACACAGCTGTCTGTCACTACTCCTCTATCTATAACATACACATCTATCTGTCACTACTCCTCTATCTATAACATACACATCTATCTATCACTACTCCTCTATGTATAACATACACAGCTATCTGTCACTACTCCTCTATGTATAACATACACAGCTGTCTATCACTACTCCTCTATGTATAACATACACATCTGTCTGTCACTACTCCTCTATGTATAACATACACATCTATCTGTCACTACTCCTCTATCTATAACATACACAGCTATCTGTCAACTACTCCTCTATCTATAACATACACATCTATCTGTCACTACTCCTCTATCTATAACATACACATCTATCTGTCACTACTCCTCTATCTATAACATACACATCTATCTGTCACTACTCCTCTATTCGTATAACATACACATCTATCTGTCACTACTCCTCTATCCTATAACATAACACAGCTATCTGTCACTACTCCTCTATGTATAACATAACATAGCTATCTGTCACTGTTCCTCTATCTATAACATACACATCTATCTGTCACTGCTCCTCTATCTATAACATACACAGCCGATCTGTCACTACTCCTCTAATGTATAACATACACAGCTATCTGTCACTACTCCTCTATGTATAACATACACAGCTATCTGTCACTGCTCCTCTATCTATAACATACACATCTATCTGTCATTACTCCTCTATGTATAACATACACAGCTATCTGTCACTACTCTCTATCTATAACATACACATCTATCTGTCACTACTCCTCTCTATATATAACATACACATCTATCTGTCACTACTCCCTCCTATTCCTATAACATACACAGCTATATGTCACTACTCCTCTATGTATAACATACACATCTATCTGTCACTACTCCTCTATCTATAACATACACAGCTATCTGTCACTGCTCCTCCTATCTATAACATACACATCTATCTGTCACTACTCCTCTATGTATAACATACACATCTATCTGTCACTACTCCTCTATCTATAACATACACATCTATCTGTCACTACCCCTCTATCTATAACATACACATCTATCTGTCACTACTCCTCTATCTATAACATACACAGCTATTCTGTCACTACTCCCTCTATCTATAACATACACATCTATCTGTCACTACTCCTCTATCTATAACATACACATCTATCTGTCACTACTCCTCTATGTATAACATACACAGCTATCTGTCACTACTCCTCTATCTATAACATACACATCTATCTGTCACTACTCCTCTATCTATAACATACACAGCTATCTGTCACTACTCCTCTATCTATAACATACACAGCTATCTGTCACTACTCCTCTATCTATAACATACACATCTATCTGTCACTACTCCTCTATCTATAACATACACATCTATCTGTCACTACTCCTCTATCTATATACATACACATCTATCTATCACTACTCCTCTATGTATAACATACACAAGCTGTCTGTCACTACTCCTCTATCTATAAACATACACATCTATCTATCACTACTATCCTCTATGTATAACATACACAGCTGTCTATCACTACTCCTCTATGTATAACATACACATCTGTCTGTCACTACTCCCTCTATGTATAACATACACATCTATCTGTCACTACTCCTCCTATCTATAACATACACAGCTATCTGTCACTACTCCCTCTATCTATAACATACACATCTATCTGTCACTACTCCTCTATCTATAACATACACATCTACTCTGTCACTACTCCTCTATCTATAACATACACATCTATCCTGTCACTACTCCTCTATCTATAACATACACATCTATCTGTCACTACTCCTCTATCTATAACATACACAGCTATCTGTCACTACTCCTCTATCTATAACATACACATCTATCTGTCACTATTCCTCTATCTTATAACATACACAGCTATCTGTCACTACTCCCTCTATCTATAACATACACATCTATCTGTCACTATTCCTCTATCTATAACATACACACTCTTTCTGTCACTGCTCCTCTATGTATAACATACACAACTATCTGTCACTACTCCCTCTATGTATAACATACACAACTATCTGTCACTGCTCCTCTATCTATAACATACACAGCTATCTGTCACTGCTCCCTCTATCTATAACATACACATCTATCTGTCACTGCTCCTCTATCTATAACATACACATCTATCTGTCATTACTCCTCTATGTATAACATACACAATCTATCTGTCACTACTCCTCTATCTATAACATACACATCTATCTGTCACTACTCCTCTATGTATAACATACACAGCTATCTGTCACTACTCCTCTATCCTATAACATACACATCTATCTGTCACTACTCCTTTATGTATAACATACACATCTATCTGTCACTACTCCTCTATCTAATAACATACACATCTATCTGTCACTACTCCTTTATGTATAACATACACATCTATCTGTCACTACTCCTTTATGTATAACATACACAGCTATCTGTCACTACTCCTCTATGTATAACATACATAGCTATCTGTCACTGTTCCTCTATCTATAACATACACAGCTATCTGTCACTGCTCCTCTATCTATAACATACACATCTATCTGTCATTACTCCTCTATGTATAACATACACAGCTATCTGTCCACTACTCCTCTATCTATAACATACACATCTATCTGTCACTACTCCTTTATGTATAACATACACATCTATCTGTCACTACTCCTTTATCTATAACATACACAGCTATCTGTCACTACTCCTCTATCTATAACATACACAGCTATATGTCACTACTCCTCTATGTATAACATACACATCTATCTGTCACTACCTCCTCTATGTATAATATACACATCTATCTGTCACTACTCCTTTATCTATAACATACACAGCTATCTGTCACTACTCCTCTATCTATAACATACCACAGCTATATGTCACTATTCCTCTATGTATAACATACACATCTATCTGTCACTACTCCCTCTATCTATAACATACACAGCTATCTGTCACTACTCCTCTATCTATAACATACACATCTATCTGTCACTTCTCCTCTATGTATAACATACACAGCTATCTGTCACTACTCCTCTATGTATAACATACACAGCTATCTGTCACTACTCCTCTATCTATAACATACACAGCTATATGTCACTACTCCTCTATGTATAAACATACACATCTATCTGTCACTACTACTCCTCTATGTATAATATACACATCTATCTGTCACTGCTCCTCTATGTATAACATACACAGCTATCTGTCACTGCTCCTCTATGTATAACATACACAGCTATCTGTCACTACTCCTCTATCTATAACATACACATCTATCTGTCACTACTCCTCTATCTATAACATACACATCTTTCTGTCACTGCTCCTCTATGTATAACATACACATCTATCTGTCACTACTACCTCTATCTATAACATACACATCTATCTGTCACTACTCCTCTATCTATAACATACACATCTATCTGTCACTACTCCTCTATCCTATAACATACACATCTATCTGTCACTACTCCTCTATCTATAACATACACATCTATCTGTCACTACTCCTCTATCTATAACATACACATCTATCTGTCACTACTCCTCTATCTATAACATACACATCTATCTGTCACTACTCCTCTATCTATAACATACACATCTATCTATCACTACTCCTCTATGTATAACATACACAGCTGTCTGTCACTACTCCTCTATCTATAACATACACATCTATCTATCACTACTCCTCTCTGTATAACATACACAGCTGTCTATCACTACTCCTCTATGTATAACATACACATCTGTCTGTCACTACCTCCTCTATGTATAACATACACATCTATCTGTCACTACTCCTCTATCTATAACATACACAGCTATCTGTCACTACTCCTCTATCTATAACATACACATCTATCTGTCACTACTCCTCTATCTATAACATACACATCTATCTGTCACTACTCCTCTATGTATAACATACACATCTATCTGTCACTACTCCTCTATCTATAACATACACAGCTATCTGTCACTACTCCTCTATCTATAACATACACATCTATCTGTTACTACTCTCCAATCTATCTATAACATACACATCTATCTGTCACTACTCCTCTATCTATAACATACACATCTATCTGTCACTACTCCTCTATCTATAACATACACAGCTATCTGTCACTACTCCTCTATCTATAACATACACATCTATCTGTCACTATTCCTCTATCTATAACATACACATCTATCTGTCACTACTCCTCTATGTATAACATACACATCTATCTGTCACTACTTCTCTATGTATAAACATACACATCTATCTGTCACTACTCCTCTATCTATACATACACAGCTATCTGTCACTACTCCTCTATCTATAACATACACATCTATCTGTCACTATTCCTCTATCTATAAACATACACATCTATCTGTCACTACTCCTCTATGTATAACATACACATCTATCTGTCACTACTCCTCTATGTATAACATACACAGCTATCTGTCACTACTCCTCTATCTATAACATACACATCTATCTGTCACTACTCCTCTATCTATAACATACACATCTATCTGTCACTACTCCTCTATCTATAACATACACATCTATCTGTCACTACTCCTCTATCTATAACATAACACATCTTTCTGTCACTGCTCCTCTATGTATAACATACACAACTATCTGTCACTACTCCTCTATGTATAACATACACACAACTATCTGTCACTGCTCCTCTATCTATAACATACACAGCTATCTGTCACTGCTCCTCTATCTATAACATACACATCTATCTGTCACTAACTCCTCTATCTATAACATACACATCTATCTGTCAACTGCTCCTCTATGTATAACATACATAACTATCTGTCACTACTCCTCTATCCTATAACATACACATCTATCTGTCTCTGCTCCTCTATCTATAACATACACATCTATCTGTCACTACTCCTCTATGTATAACATACACATCTATCTGTCATTACTCCTCTATGTATAACATACACATCTATCTGTCACTACTCCTCTATCTATAACATACACAGCTATCTGTCACTACTCCTCTATGTATAACATACACATCTATCTGTCACTACTCCTCTATCTATAACATACACAGCTATCTGTCACTACTCCTCTATGTATAACATACACAGCTATCTGTCCACTGCTCCTCTATGTATAACATACACATCTATCTGTCACTAACTCCTCTAATGTATAACATACACATCTATCTGTCACTACTCCTCTATCTATAACATACACATCTATCTGTCACTACTCCTCTATGTATAACATACACAGCTATCTGTCACTGCTCCTCTATCTATAACATACACAGCTATCTGTCACTACTCCTCTATGTATAACATACACATCTATCTGTCCAACTACTCCTCTATCTATAACATACCACATCTATCTGTCACTACTCCTCTATCTATAACATACACATCTATCTGTCACTACTCCTCTATGTATAACATACACATCTATCTGTCACTACTCCTCTATGTATAACATACAACATCTATCTGTCACTACTCCTCTATCTATAACATACAACATCTATCTGTCACTGCTCCTCTATGTATAACATACACATCTATCTGTCAACTACTCCTCTATGTATAACATACACATCTATCTGTCACTACTCCTCTATCTATAACATACACATCTATCTGTCACTACTCCTCTATGTATAACATACACAGCTATCTGTCACTGCTCCTCTCTATCTATAACATACACAGCTATCTGTCACTACTCCTCTATGTATAAACACATCACATCTATCTGTCACTACTCCTCTATCTATAACATTACACATCTATCTGTCATTACTCCTCTATGTTATAACATACACATCTATCTGTCACTACTCCCTCTATCTATAACATACACATCTATCTGTCACTGCTCCTCTATCTATAACATACACATCTATCTGTCACTACTCCTCTATGTATAACATACACAGCTATCTGTCACTGCTCCTCTATCTATAACATACACAAGCTATCTGTCACTACTCCTCTATGTATAACATACACATCTATCTGTCACTACTCCTCTATCTATAACATACACATCTATCTGTCATTACTCCTCTATGTATAAACATACACATCTATCTGTCACTACTCCTCTATCTATAACATACACATCTATCTGTCATTACTCCTCTCTATGTATAACATACACATCTATCTGTCATTACCTCCTCTATGTATAACATACACATCTATCTGTCACTACTCCTCTATCTCTATAACATACACATCTATCTGTCACTACTCCCTCTATGTTATAACATACACAGCTATCTGTCACTGCTCCTCCTATCTATAACATACACATCTATCTGTCACCTACTCCTCTATATATAACATACACACAGCTATCTGTCACTACTCCTCTATCTATAACATACACATCTATCTGTGTCACTACTCCTTTATGTATAACATACACATCTATCTGTCACTACTCCCTTTATGTATAAACATACACAGCTATCTGTCACTACCTCCTCTATGTATAAACATACATAGCTATCTGTCACTGTTCCTCTATCTATAACATACACAGCTATCTGTCACTGCTCCTCTATCTATAACATACACACATCTATCTGTCACTACTCCTCTATGTATAACATACACATCTATCTGTCACTACTCCTCTATGTATAACATACACAGCCTATCTGTCACTACTCCTCTATCTATAACATACACATCTATCTGTCACTACTCCTCTATGTATAACATACACAGCTATCTGTCACTACTCCATCTATATATAACATACACATCTATCTGTCATTACTCCTCTATGTATAACATACACAGCTATCTGTCACTGCTCCCTCTATGTATAACATACACCATCTATCTGTCATTACTCCTCTATCTATAACATACACATCTATCTGTCACTACTCCTTTATGTATAACATACACAGCTATCTGTCACTACTCCTCTATCTATAACATACATAGCTATCTGTCACTGTTCCTCTATCTATAACATACACATCTATCTGTCACTACTCCTCTATATATAACATACACATCTATCTGTCACTACTCCTCTATATATAACATACACATCTATCTGTCACTACTCCTCTATCTATAACATACACATCTATCTGTCACTACTCCTCTATGTATAACATACACATCTATCTGTCACTACTCCTCTATGTATAACATACACAGCTATCTGTCACTACTCCTCTATCTATAACATACACAGCTATAATGTCACTACTCCTCTATGTATAACATACACATCTATCTGTCACTACTCCCTCTATCTATAACATACACAGCTATCTGTCACTACTCCCTCATATCTATAACATACACATCTATCTGTCACTTCTCCCTCTATGTATAACATACACAGCTATCTGTCACTACTCCTCTATGTATAACATACACAGCTATCTGTCACTACTCCTCTATCTATAACATACACAGCCTATATGTCACTACTCCTCTATCTATAATATACACATCTATCTGTCACTACTCCTCTTATGTATAACATACACATCTATCTGTCACTACTCCTCTATGTATAACATACACATCTATCTGTCACTACTCCTCTATCTATAACATACACATCTATCTGTCACTACTCCTCTATGTTATAACATACACATCTATCTGTCACTACTCCTCTATGTATAACATACACATCTATCTGTCACTGCTCCTCTATGTATAAACATACACAGCTATCTGTCACTACTCCTCTATCTATAACATACACATCTATCTGTCACTACTCCTCTATCTATAACATACACATCTTTCTGTCACTGCTCCTCTATGTATAACATACACATCTATCTGTCACTACTCCCTCTATCTATAATATACACATCTATCTGTCACTACTCAGTCCTCTACTCTATAAGATACACAGCTATCTGTCACTACTCCTCTATGTATAACATACACAGCTATCTGTCACTACTCCTCTATGTATAACATACACAGCTATCTGTCACTACTCCTCCTATGTATAACATACAACATCTATCTGTCACTACTCCTCTATCTATAACATACACATCTATCTGTCACTACTCCTCTATCTATAACATACACAGCTATCTGTCACTACTCCTCTATATATAACATACACAACTATCTGTCACTACTCCTCTATCTATAACATACACATCTATCTGTCACTACTCACCTCTATGTATAACATACATAGCTATCTGTCACTGTTCCTCTATCTATAACATACACATCTATCTGTCAACTACTCCTCTATGTATAACATACACAGCTATCTGTCACTTCTCCCTATATGTATAATATTCACATGTGTATCTTTTACATAGGCAACGTGGGAATCATCAATCCTCTGACACTCCCCCAAGGAACCACACAGACTATTCTAACACTGTTATTGATGAAGATTCAGCACATGGCAGAGCCCCAGATACAGGACCGGAGGTGAGATACATATTTGGGTTTCCCATTATGAAGAGGAAATTTGTGGAGGCTAGTGTGTGGATGAAATTAGCAAATTAAGCCTCAGGGGGTTAAAAAGTAAAAGTGACTATAAACTACAGCTGTTTGCAATGAACAAATCAAACACAAAAGCAAGTGAAATAGCTCAACACAAAGAATGCTTCAAGTGGTTTCCCGAAATTCAACTTATAATGGCTTCTCCAGTCTCAAAAGTATTCAACCCCTGAATAGAATCCCTCCACAACAGCACAAATATTCAAAAGAGATATGGTCTGAAGCACACCTGATGCAACTAATCAAAGGCTTCATTAGTTGCACCAGGTGTGCTTGAGCTAGAACACATGAAATACCTGAACCGCCTAGGGGCTTGTTGAGTGTCGACGATTTGACTGCATGTTAGAATTATGGCTAAGTCAAAAGAATGGTCCAAAAAGTTAAGAGAAGAGGTCATCGCCCTTCACAAACAAGGAACAGGATACAAAAAGATAGCCAAGGCACTGAATGTTCCTGGAGACGCTGTTGGAAGCATAGTTCACAAGTTCAAAGTCAAAGGAACAGTGGTTTACACTACCTGGTTGGGCAGAAAAAGGAAGCTATCAACTGCTGAATCCATATTTCTGAGAAGGCAGGTGAGAAAAACCCTCGACTTACTGCAAAAGATCTGCATCAAGACATGGTGGAAACAGGCACTGAGGTTTTAGTGAGCACAGTAAGGAGAGTACTAAACGCAGAAGGTTTCCACGCAAGAAACTCCAAGATGTACACCAGCTACTGACCTCAACAGCACAAGAAAGTCGGCTTCAATATGCTCAAAATCATATAAATAAGCCACAGAAGTTTGGGGGTTCTGTTCTGAGGAAGCTGAAGCTTGGGCATCATTGGACCTTCCAACAGGACAATGATCCCAAGCATACCCTCAAATTCCACCCAAGGCTTAGTTGCAGACGAAGTCCTGGAAGATTCTACAGTGGCCATCACAGTTACCTGACTGGAACCCCATAGAAAATCCTCTGACGGGATTTGAAGAAGGTGGTTTCAGCACACAAACCCAAGAATATTACTGAACTGGAGGCCATTGCTCATGAGGAATGGGCTAAGATTCCTTATGAACGGTGCCAGGAGCTGATGTTCTTAGCATGTCATTTGCAGAAGGTCAAGGTCATAAACAGCAAAAGTGTTCTCTACTAAGTACTAAAGATGCTCTGCCATGAAGGGGTTGAATAATTTTGAGACTGGAGAAGTCATTATAAGTTGCATTTTTCAGTTGAATTTGGGGAAACCACTTGAATCATTCGTTGTGTTGAGTTATTTCAATTGCTTTTGTTTGTTTTTTGTTCATTGAAAACTGCTGAAAGATGTATATTTTATCAATAAACCTGATTTGCAATGGGGGTTGAATAATTTTGTTTACAACTGTAGATATGGGAGAGATATAGATGGTTAGATAGATAGATAGATAGATAGATAGTTATGAGATAGATAGATATGAGAA
>JBBDGT010000368.1:0-78594 GCA_037306005.1 Rhinophrynus dorsalis | reverse complement strand
TTGCTGTGTGTGGGGAGGAGGTATGTGTGGATCTCTAGAGTCCTCAAAATGCTGTGTGTGGGGAGGAGGTATGTGTGGATCTCTAGAGTCCTCAGAATGCTGTGTGTGTAGGGAGGAGGAGGTATGTGTAGATCTCCAGAGGCCTCAGAATGCTGTGTGTGGGGAGGAGGTATGTGTGGATCTCTAGAGTCCTCAGAATGCTGTGTATGTGGGGAGGAGGTATGTGTGGATCTCTAGAGTCCTCAAAATGCTGTGTGTGTGGGGAGGAGGTGTGTGTGGATCTCCGGAGTCCTCAGAATGCTGTGTGTGTAGGGAGGAGGTATGTGTGGATCTCCAGAGGCCTCAGAATGCTGTGTGTGGGGAGGAGGTATGTGTGGATCTCCAGAGGCCTCAGCGTGTTGTGGGAGGGTATGTGTGGGTCTCCAGAGGCGTTTCCGCTAAGGGCCCTGTGTCAGCGCTCTGTTGCCCAAATGTACCTTTCTAAATTTGAATTCCTCCTGTCTGTCAATCTTGTTGCACAGGTCATGCACTCACATGATGCGCAGCAAAATTGACAGGCGAGGAGGGATTTCAGTTTAGTCAGATGCCATTGGATGATCCCCAATCCCCTCCATTTGGTCCACAGTGGCTGCAGTTTGGGGCCAGAATGGAACTGCAGTGGCAGTAAATAAAAAAGAAAAGGAAGCGGCAGGCAGCTCCAGAGACTGGGGACAAGAGTCTCCATTTGGGTCTGCCCACCAAAACATTTCAGGCTTCAGCCCCCTTACCCCCCCAGCAACTCCCCTGGTGGGTCATCACCACTTCAGCCCCTCAGCCAGCTTCCAACAGTACAGCACCACACATGGAGCTAGGTGGCATTTGGCTAGACAGCTCCCTCTCTTCATAGGGATGGAAGTGGGTGTTTCTTACACAGCTGTGCTGTCTCGGCTGCGCTGTCACATGACGTGGAATAATGCCGGTGTTTAGCCGGTTGACGCCATATGCCTGAGAGGCTCAGGCACTTTTTCATGCTGCAGCTGCATTGCTGCTGTGTTTGTAAGTAAGGGCGGGTGTTATGGGCAGTTGGCAACCCATTGGTGGGCCAGGCATTCTGGCAGGGGGGGCAGGGCATTGCTGCATTGGTGTTCCCCATGTGAAAGGGGCCTTAGAGTGACAAAACCACTTTAAATAAAGTACCAGCATACCTCCATGATCTGACACAGAAACTGTGTTTTGTATACCTTCCAGATCTCTCAGTTTTCAGTGAGGTTACTTGCAGCTCTGCCCACTTCACTGATAGTTCCAGACACTCTGTGCTCATTTTAAGGGCAACCCCTGCCTCCCCTCATCCCAACTCCGCCTACCAAATCAAGCCCCACCCACTTAATGATGCAAATTGCATCATTTAGACACTCCCACCCCAGACCATAGTGGGCCTCTGGAGGCTTGAGACAAGAAATTTTTTTCTTTATTAAGTTTTATACATATACAGCAAAAAACAAACATTACATTTACAAATCACATTACATACTGCTCCTTATTTTGCCTGCTTCATCCCCAAAACTTCCACTCACACATTCACACATGACTCTTGATTTAAAGGTTCTAAATTTCTCACAATACTTCTCCCCATGTAACCATAAAGACCATATTTTCAAATACTCCTCTAATTGTTCCATATTATTCAAATAGTACCCTTTCTCCATAGATGCTTGAAATACTAATTGACTATACAAGTCAGTCATAGTTGGTGTATCCAGCTTCCTCCCTTTCCTAACTCTCAATAACTTACTTGCCATCAAAATGTGAACCAACAAGGACACTTCTAGTAAATTTAAACTGTGTATTGATTTTTTGGTTATTTTTATCGTATTTAACCATTCAAACTCTTCGACATTAAATCGTAGTTCCTGTTCCCATTTTATAATACAATTCTGCTCTTTCAGTGAAATCTGACTATTTATAACTTTAAATGATGTTTTTCCATGCCCAAACTTTCCAATCACCTTAAAAAAACATATATCTCATTATTTTCTATATGTAATTTTGACAGAATCTTCTTTTCAATGAAATGCTTTATTCTAATATAGGTGAATAATTCTCCTCCACGCAGGCCATAGTTATCCATCAAAAACTGGAAAGCTATCACTTCTCCTATATTAATAAGTTGTTTAACCCACTGCAAAATGCAATGGGTTGTGCACCCCTTTGGCAAACAAAAGGTTAAACAGAATGAGCTTCTAGATATACCATTGTATGATACAGCCATGGAAGTTATACATTGGTCAACGTCTACACTAAAATTGAATAGGAACCGTGGTTCTCTGTTTATTGGATGGTGACAGGACATTGTTAGTGTTAGAAAGATTATAATCCTCTCTTATTAAACCAATTAATCTCCTTTTAATGTACATGATTTCTAGTGACCCCCCAGCACACACACTTGAGTCTCCCAGGAGCTGTATCCAATTCAAACAAACTTTCAGCCTTTGTTTAATAAAGACTGTGTTCTCTCTGTCTGCTCCTAGGTAACATGAATATAATAAATCTGAGAGTTTGCCAGCCTAGAGCTCAGTGTGAGATATTGGGATTACCAAATGAATTACTATTTCAGAATCTTAATACTTAAGTTTCTAGTGTCTAGAAATTGCTAGGAAACACAATTATGCTCAATAACAAAGAAGGAGGTAACATAAGTTGTTCAATGGACCCACACAGATTTTCTTTATTGTCCACTTGATAGAATTGTTTGTTTAGGGAAATGAACAATGTCTTCTTTTGTGTCTCTTAGTTCTAATTAATCACTTCCCTTATCTTATTAACAGACACATGCCGCAAATGACTTATCATAGTCAAGAATACCATAATAAAATATCATACCTCCCAACCGATAGTCCCTCTTTGAGAGCCAAATTTCTCTGTCTCTCTTTCCTACCCTGGTGTCCCTGTGTTTAGGAGATAAGACTGTGTGGTGTATATATAAGTGTATCACCCTGGTGTCCCTGTGTTTAGGAGATCAGACTGTGTGGTGTGTATAAATATAAGTGTATCACCCTGGTGTCCCTGTGTTTAGGAGATCAGACTGTGTGGTGTGTATAGAAGTGTATCACCCTGGTGTCCCTGTGTTTAGGAGATCAGACAGTGTGGTGTGTGTATAGAAGTGTATAACCCTGGTGTCCCTGTGTTTAGGAGATCAGACTGTGTGGTGTGTATAGAAGTGTATAACCCTGGTGTCCCTGTGTTTAGGAGATCAGACTGTGTGGTGTGTATAGAAGTGTATCACCCTGGTGTCCCTGTGTTTAGGAGATCAGACTGTGTGGTGTGTATAGAAGTGTATCACCCTGGTGTCCCTGTGTTTAGGAGATCAGACTGTGTGGTGTGTATAGAAGTGTATCACCCTGGTGTCCCTGTGTTTAGGAGATCAGACTGTGTGGTGTGTATAGAAGTGTATCACCCTGGTGTCCCTGTGTTTAGGAGATCAGACTGTGTGGTGTGTATAGAAGTGTATCACCCTGGTGTCCCTGTGTTTAGGAGATCAGACTGTGTGGTGTGTATAGAAGTGTATCACCCTAGTGTCCCTGTGTTTAGGAGATCAGACTGTGTGGTGTGTATAGAAGTGTATCACCCTGGTGTCCCTGTGTTTAGGAGATCAGACTGTGTGGTGTGTATAGAAGTGTATCACCCTGGTGTCCCTGTGTTTAGGAGATCAGACTGTGTGGTGTGTATAGAAGTGTATCACCCCGGTGTCCCTGTGTTTAGGAGATCAGACTGTGTGGTGCGTATAGAAGTGTATCACCCTGGTGTCCCTGTGTTTAGGAGATCAGACTGTGTGCTGTGTATAGAAGTGTATCACCCTGGTGTCCCTGTGTTTAGGAGATCAGACTGTGTGCTGTGTATAGAAGTGTATCACCCTGGTGTCCCTGTGTTTAGGAGATCAGACTGTGTGCTGTGTATAGAAGTGTATCACCCTGGTGTCCCTGTGTTCAGGAGATCAGACTGTGTGGTGTGTATATAAGTGTATCACCCTGGTGACCCTGTGTTTAGGAGATCAGACTGTGTGGTGTGTATAGAAGTGTATCACCCCGGTGTCCCTGTGTTTAGGAGATCAGACTGTGTGGTGTGTATAGAAGTGTATCACCCTGGTGTCCCTGAGTTTAGGAGATCAGACAGTGAGGTGTGTATATAAGTGTATTACATTGCTCCACAGCAATAAAACTGACAATAATGTTTGATTACACTTCAGTATATGGGTTTATAAATTAGTCTGTGTAAATAAAATACTTATGGCGTAATGCAAGAAACATGCGCATGCGCTGAATGCATTTTTCATGTGCAGATAGATATTGCGCATGTTCTAATGCAGGAAGCCATATACTGAACACTTATTGAACTTTGCATGAAATACAGCTACACAGACCTGTACAATTGTTTGCAAAAGCCCTTCCTGCATTAGGCACATTCACTGTTCCACTCAGACAGATCTGTTAATTCTGGATATGTCCACAAAAAACAATATGCACAGCTGTTTGCTATTCTTGATTTTTCATGTGCAATTCAACAAAATTATGACCAAACCTATTCGCTACTGGTATCCACACTGGAAATAGAGATTGTGTAAGTTTCCTGCATTACTCCATTTGTTCTTTTTCTAAATAATTTATTCAGTTCCATAAAGAGATGTCAATAGGTCATGAAGTAACCTAAAAATTCTCAGAAATTCCCCACCCACCAGCCACGCCCCCAGCAAAACCACATAAACAAAAAGTTTCACCCTAAAAAAGTAATGCTTAATTCCAGGAAAAAATGGTGTACACTGGAGTCAAAACATCGGATTTTATTGCAGACTAGTGAATGGTGCACGGAGTTACCCGTACGATTGGGCTGCCGTGCACATCTAGAGCCGCTGGACCACTGCAGTTGCAGCGATTTTCACGCTTGTGAAATTCGCTTCCCCTGTAAATCTCGCTGCAGCGATTTTCACATGTATTCTCACTCCTATGAAAATCGCTTCACATAGGGTTGCCACCCAGCCGGTATTTTACTGGCAGGCCGGTAAAAAATTGGCTTATTTCCAATGTTAAGTCTATGGAGGGAATGCCTTGGCAGGTATTTTTTTGAAGAAAAGGTGGCAACCCTAGCTTCACATGATTTGCTGAGTCGGACTGAACTCCATCCCCACTATCCTCTGCTGATCATAGCAGGCTGAAGATGGTGGGAATTATAGTCTAGTAATAGGAACTAATTTACTTGGATTTTACAAAAGTTTAAGTAGTAATTTGGACCAGGGAATTGCTGTTGTATGCTTTTGCAAAAACCTTTGATACGCTGTATCACAGCAGGTTACTGCATAAATTAAACGGCTTTTGTTTTAGGAGGCAGGAGCTTTGCTAAGTTCCAAAATGGGGTTCTAAAGTGGATGGCCAATGGGGTAATTCTATTATCAGGATAGACTAAAGGATCTGAATATGTATAGCTTGGAGGAGAGAAGAGAGAGAGGGGATATGATAGAAACATTCAAATACATGAAGGGATTCAACAAAGTACAGGATGGAAGTATATTTCAAAAGAGTAAAAACATTAGGACAAGAGGCCATAGTCTAAAACTAGAGGGACACAGGTTTAGATATAATGTAAGAAAGTTTTACTTCACTGAGAGGGTAGTAGACAAGTGGAATAGCCTACCAGCAGAAGTGGTAGATGTCAATACAGTGACAGAATTTAAGCATGCATGGGATAGGCATAAGGCGGTCCTTAAAGGGATAGTAATACTTCATTTTAACTTTATTTTATTTTGTAGGCATTAAAAAAACATTAAGAATGATATAAGTCTTATCTCTGAAACCTTTATGGTTTAAGAGATATTCACAAACAAAGTATCCCCCCCCCTGTTCAACCAGATCAGAAGGGAGGTGCCCAGGTAGACTGCAGAGAGGGACAATCTTCAATTAAGATAATGGAAAAAGCTGAAAAACTTGTCAAGGGGGGAAGGGCTTTCATTGTTTTCATACAAAGAAAATTGTCCCCTTCTGTTATCTGTCCTGTCATACAACCAGACTCACATCTGAGAAGAGATGGCTTACACTAGGTAAAAGGGGCGGGAGGGGAAACTTTGCTTGTGAATATCTCATAAACCATAAAGGTTTGAGAGATAAGACTTATATCATTCTTCATGCTTTTTTAATGCCTACAAAATAAAATAAAGTTAAAACGAAGTATTACTATCCCTTTAACATAAGAAAAGACCAAGGACCAAAAAAGGTTTGAGGGTTTTTTTTTTTTTTTTTTTTTTTTTTTTAACACAGTAGGAAATTGGGCAGACTAGATGGGCCGATTGGTTCTTATCTGCCGTCAAATTCTATGTTTCTATGTTTCTAATTCCTTGGGAGTCAGCTGTAAGTGCTAAATTATGGTGGAATCAGCTGTAAGTGTTGAATAATGGTTGAGTCAGCTGTAAGTGCTGACGAACATTGAGATCAGCTGTAGTGCTGAAGAATGTGGGGATATAGCATGAGCCCGGACAATTTGGCCAAGCTTGGTTTCAAGGAAGGCAGACTGCCAAGGACTGTTTGTTAAGGAATGATCGTTGATTGATGATTAACCATTATGGTGTTTGAATAAGTACAATAATAATAATGTGAGTAAATAATAAAGCTATGGTCTGTCCTCTGTTTTAATTTATGGATCATACCCTCTCTCATTGACAAGTCCAGACTCATTGCATAAGCAGAGGAAGGTTCATCTACACTATAGTTTTTCTTATTGTTAAGGTTACTGCATTTCCAGACTACTACAACAGGCACAATGACATACGTTTGTAAACTAGCCATATCTTAAGACATCGCTTGATTGTGTGCAGTGTTTGGCTAATTACCTGTGTAAATGCAATGGAGATGTTTCTAGCATTGAAGAAGTAAAAAAACAAATGTATAATTAACCATCACCTTGACTTTAAGTTCGCATATTTGAAAACTTAATCCAAAATGGCCTGTGTTATGTTAGCCAAAAGGCCAGCAGACGTATAGTTTAGGAGAGATTTATATTTTTATTTCTAAATACGTGAAACTCTCTGTGTGGTTTCATTTGTTAATTACGTTATGTCCTGCACGTAGAGGGTCATTAGCATAAATTACCATTTTGTGCCATACTCTGAGAGCTCACCATACAGAAATAAAGGTAAAACTATCTCCTAAATTGTGGATTTGTTGGTCTTTTGGTTAACATGATACATATGTCATGTTTAATGAGTACCTTGTGAGTACCAAAGATGTATCCAATCAATTACCTTTCTGCCACTCAAAGGGTTAAATCAATGTTTGTTTCAAATGTTTTCAAATGGTGAAGTTGGATTTCTCCACACTCCCCTTCTCCTCATCACCTCACACTCCCCTTCACCTCATCATCTCACACTCCCCTTCTCCTCATCATCTCACACTCCCCTTCTCCTCATCACCTCACACTCCCCTTCACCTCATCATCTCACACTCCCCTTCTCCTTATCACCTCACACTCCCCTTCTCCTCATCACCTCACACTCCCCTTCTCCTCATCGCCTCACACTCCCCTTCTCCTCATCACCTCACACTCACCTTCACCTCATCATCTCACACTCCCCTTCTCCTCATCGCCTCACACTCCCCTTCACCTCATCATCTCACACTCCCCTTCTCCTCATCTCCTCACACTCCCCTTCCCTTCGCCTCACACTCCCCTTCTCCTCATCGCCTCACACTCCCCTTCACCTCATCACCTCGCACTCCCCTTCACCTCATCATCTCACACTCCCCTTCACCTCATCACCTCACACTCCCCTTCACCTCATCATCTCACACTCCCCTTCACCTCATCACCTCACACTCCCCTTCACCTCATCACCTCACACTCCCCTTCACCTCATCATCTCACACTCCCCTTCTCCTCATCGCCTCACACTCCCCTTCACCTCATCATCTCACACTCCCCTTCTCCTCATCACCTCACACTCCCCTTCACCTCATCACCTCACACTCCCCTTCACCTCATCATCTCACACTCCCCTTCTCCTCATCGCCTCACACTCCCCTTCCCTTCGCCTCACACTCCCCTTCACCTCATCGCCTCGCACTCCCCTTCACCTCATCATCTCACGCCCCCTTCACCTCATCACCTCACACTCCCCTTCACCTCATCATCTCACACTCCCCTTCACCTCATCACATCACACTCCCCTTCACCTCATCGCCTCACACTCCCCTTCTCCTCATCACCTCACACTCCTCTTCACCTCATCACCTCACACTCCCCTTCACCTCATCATCTCACACTCCCCTTCACCTCATCACCTCACACTCCCCTTCACCTCATCGCCTCACACTCCCCTTCTTCTCATCACCTCACACTCCCCTTCACCTCATCTCCTCACACTCCCATACACCTCATCATCTCACACTCCCCTTCACCTCATCACCTCACACTCCCCTTCACCTCATCATCTCACACTCCCCTTCTCCTCATCACCTCAAACTCCCCTTCACCTCATCATCTCACACTCCCCTTCACCTCATCACCTCACACTCCCCTTCTCCTCATCACATCACACTCCCCTTCTCCTCATCATCTCACACGCCCCTTCTCCTCATCGCCTCACACTCCCCTTCTCCTCATCACCTCACACTCCCCTTCACCTCATCGCCTCACACTCCCCTTCACCTCACACTCCCCTTCACCTCATCGCCTCACACTCCCCTTCACCTCATCATCTCACACTCCCCTTCTCCTCATCACCTCACACTCCCCTTCTCCTCATTATCTCACAATCCCCTTCTCCTCTTCACCTCACACTCCCCTTCACCTCATCATCTCACACTCCCCTTCTCATCACCTCACTCTCTCCTTCTCCTCATCATCTCACACTCCCCTTCTCCTCATCGTCTCTCACTCCCCTTCACCTCATCACCTCACACTCCACTTCACCTCATCACCTCACACTCCCCTTCTCCTCATCGCCTCACACTCCCCTTCTCCTCATCATCTCACACTCCCCTTCAACTCATCATCTCACACTCCCCTTCACCTCATCACCTCACATTCCCCTTCTCCTCATCACCTCACACTCCCCTTCACCTCATCATCTCACACTCCCCTTCACCTCATCACCTCACACTCCCCTTCTCCTCATCACCTCACATTCCCCTTCACCTCATCATCTCACACTCCCCTTCACCTCATCACCTCACACTCCCCATCACCTCACACTCCCCTTCACCTCATCACCTCACACTCCCCTTCACCTCATCATCTCACACTCCCCTTCTCCTCATCGCCTCACACTCCCCTTCTCCTCATCGTCTCACACGCCCCTTCACCTCATCACCTCACACACCCCTTCTCCTCATCACCTCACACTCCCCTTCTCCTCATCGCCTCACACTCCACTTCTCCTCATCGTCTCACACTCTCCTTCACCTCATAACCTCACACTCCCCTTCACCTCATCATCTCACACTCCCCTTCTCCTCATCACCTCACACTCTCCTTCTCCTCATCACATCACACTCCCCTTCACCTCATCGCCTCACACTCTCCTTCTCCTCATCATGTCACACTCCCCTTCACCTCATCACCTCGCACTCCCCTTCTCCTCATCACCTCACACTCCCCTTCTCCTCATCACCTCACACTCTCCTTCTGCTCATCACCTCACACTCCCCTTCACCTCATCATCTCACACTCCCCTTCACCTCATCACCTCACGCTCCTCATCATCTCACACTCCCCTTCTCCTCATCACCTCACACTCCCCTTCTCCTCATCACCTCACACTCCCCTTCACCTCATCATCTCACACTCCCCTTCACCTCATCGCCTCACAGTCCCCTTCACCTCATCACCTCACACTCCCCTTCTCCTCATCACCTCACACTCCCCTTCACCTCATCATCTCACACTCCCCTTCACCTCATCACCTCACACTCCCCTTCTCCTCATCACCTCACACTCCCCTTCACCTCATCATCTCACACTCCCATTCACCTCATCACCTCACACTCCTCATCATCTCACACTCCCCTTCACCTCATCACCTCACACTCCTCATCACCTCACACTCTCCTTCACCTCATCACCTCACACTCCCCTTCACCTCATCACCTCACACTACCCTTCACCTCATCACCTCACAATCCCTTTCTCCTCATCACCTCACACTCCCCTTCACCTCATCATCTCACACTCCCCTTCTCCTCATCACCTCACACTCCCCTTCTCCTCATCGTCTCACACTCCCCTTCACCTCATCACCTCACACACCCCTTCACCTCATCACCTCACACTCCCCTTCTCCTCATCGCCTCACACTCCCCTTCTCCTCATCATATCACACTCCCCTTCAACTCATCGCCTCACACTCCCTTTCATCTCATCACCTCACACTCTCCTTCTCCTCATCACCTCACACTCCCCTTCACCTCACACTCCCCTTCTCCTCATCATCTCACACTCCCCTTCTCCTCATCATCTCACATTGCCCTTCGCCTCATCGCCTCTCATTCTTCTTCACCTCATCACCTCACACTCCCCTTCACCTCATCACCTCACAATCCTCTTCTCCTCATCGCCTCACACTCCCCTTCTCCTCATCATCTTACACTCCCCTTCTCCTCATCATCTCACACTCCCCTTCACCTCATCATCTCATACTCCCCTTCACCTCATCGCTTCACACTCCCCTTCACCTCATCATCCCACACTCCCCTTCACCTCATCACCTCACACTCCCCTTCTCCTCATCATCTCACACTCCCCCTCTCCTCATCACCTCACACTCCCCTTCTCCTCATCATCTCACACTCCCCTTCACCTCATCACCTCACACTCCCTTTCTGTCACGGGGTGACTTGGAATAACAACACTGACAAGTAAAGACACAGTTAAAATGAATATCTTTATTGAGAAATAGAACAGCATGAAATAAAATGTACTTTCCCAACCCTCACTGGACCAGGTGTAAGGACAGTGTCTGGGCACTTCCCCAACCCTCACTGGACAGGTAAGGAAGAAGCACAGGATCGCCCGACTGAATAGAGGTAAATGCCACTCGGACTGAAGGCACTTGCTAGTAGCAGTGATGGTAGTAGCTACTAGTACAGGAGCAGCTGTAAAGCCCCTGGGAACAGAGGGAAATATACCAGATATCTCAAGGTGGTTGAGCTCAGAAACAGGACTCCCTAGGACGCTCGGGTAAACCAACAGACATCAGTAACTGATGTTCCATAGAACGCTAGGGTAACCCAATAGGCAGCGGTAACTGATGTTCCCTAGAACGCTAGGGTAACCCAACAGGCAGCGGTAACTGATGTTCCCTAGAACACTAGGGTAACCTAACAGGCAGCGGTAACTGATGTTCCCTAGAACGCTAGGGCAACCCAACAGGCAGTGGTACCTGATGTTCTCATGAAAGCTAGGGTAACCCAACAAGCAATGGTAACTTATATTCCCTAGAACACTAGGGTAACCCAAGAGGCAGTGGTGGCTGAGACACCCTAGAACACTAGGGTAGTTAAACAGGTAATGGTGACTGAGACTCCCTAGAATGCTAGGGTAACAGAACAGGCAATGGTGACTGAGACTCCCTAGAATGCTAGGTTAGTGGAACAGGCAATGGTAGTAGGGTTTATCCTCCTGGGCCAAACATGGGTACTCCCATTGCTGAGAGGTGTTTTATTCAAAAGTTATTGCAGCTCAAACCTTTTTTTTTTAAATGAAGTATCTCAATTGCCTGAAACTGTACAGTGGCATTGTTGCAACACCATCCTATGAAGATTTATGATCACCTGACCAGTAGTGATGATCGAGCACCCCAATGCTCGGGTGTTCGGGTGCTCTGGCCGAGCACCCCCGGAGGCTCGAGTGCTCGGCCGAGCACCCGAGCCCCATTGAAGTCAATGGGAGGACTCGAGCATTACACCAGGCACCCCCTGCTCTGATGAGGGGAGGGTGCCTGGTCCATAGGAAAAGGGCAGAAAATGATGGAAACACCACAGAAATGGTTCAGGGACAGCATAGGGAGGATGTCTGGATGCATCTTGGACTCCAACGTCGCTGCTGGGAACGATGTTTCGCCCGTAGTACGCCATTTTTACAGACTGACCGTAAAACACACAAAAAGGAAGATAAAAACGACTTTAGGTGAAAAATTGTTACCAAACAGTATTTGCTGTATATTTACTTGTATATCATCTGCAAATTCTGCAAAAAATTTCATCGATTTTTCGGAACTGGGGCCATGATTAAGAGGGAAATGTGCGCAGAGTAAAGCAGGTGTTCAACGTGGTTATGGCCCGGGTAAGGTACAGCATTCAGGAACGGAGGCCGCAGCTACCACAGGTTTTACAACATGTCTGTTTGCCCTTGTTAAGTCCAAAATTTATAGTCGGAACAGTGGGGTCCGATCCATTCAGTAAAAGTGACGAAGTGACTTAGTGGATGAAGCCAAGAACTACCTTCTGCTCTGTCGAACACCCCAGTCCTATTTAATTCAATGGGAGGACCTGAGGCACTCCGATACAACCTGTATATCACAAAATGGAGGGCCTCATTCACATTGTGGTACAATAGTTCAGGTAGTGGTCCAACACTCATAAAGCCGATGCACTAAGTGAAAGGGCTGCCAAAAATTAGACTGAAATGTCACTCCAATACACCCTTTATTACACATAAAGGAGGGCATCATACACACCCTTGAAAAATTAGGATTAATAGCCTGCTGGTGACCCTCTAAAACATTAGGGGCGAGGGCATGCCGCTAAGCTGACCATCTAAAACATTAGGAATGAGGGTCTGCAGCTGAGCCGACCATCTAAAACATTATGGGTGAGGGTCTGCTGCGGAGCTGACCATCCTAAACATTATATGCGAAGGCCCGCTAGTGAGCTGACGCTATAAAACATTATATGAGAGGGCCCGCTAGAGAGCTGACCCAATAAAACATTATATAAGAAGGCCCGCTGGTGAGCTGACCTATACAAAAAGTTGTCAAACAGGGCCCGCTGGTGAGCTGGCCCTATATAAAAATTATATCACAGGGCCCGCTGGTGAGCTGGCCCTATATAAAAATTATATCACAGGGTATATGGAAGAGAGTCAACCATATACCCGTTTTTTGGGTGGAAGGGGTGAATGGGAATACAGAGTATTCCCATCATTGTAAATAACATATCTAAAGTGACTTTATGTTCACCCGGGGCTTTCCTCCAGTGGAGTGGAGAAGTCAGGGGAAATCCAGGCCTTGTTCATTTTTATAAGTGTCAACCTATCAGCATTTTCGGTGGAAAGGCGGATACGCTTATCTGTTATGATGCCACCAGCAGCACTAAATACCCGCTCAGACAGAACGCTGGCGGCAGGGCAGGCCAGCACCTCCAAGGCGTAGAGTGCCAGTTCATACCACGTGTCCAGCTTGGACACCCAGTAGTTGTAAGGCACAGAGGGATCATTGAGGACGCTGACACGGTCTGCTACGTACTCCTTCACCATCTTCCAAAACTTTTCCCTCCTTGTGACACTAGGCTGCGCATCAGGGTGAGGGTGCTGGCGGGGTGTCATGAAGGTGTCCCACGCCTTGGAGAGTGTTGCCCTGCCTTTGTCGGAACTGCTGTGTGCTCCCCTTTTCTCCCCTTCTCGGTTGGCCAAGGTAGCACGTACTCTGCCGCCAGCGTTGTCAGATGGAAAATTTTGGAGCAATTTTTCTACAAGAACCTTCTGGTATTGCACCATTTTGCTTGTCCTCTCCACCGGAGGAATGAGAGATGAGAAATTCTCTTTGTAGCGGGGGTCCAGAAGGGTGAACACCCAGTAATCCGTGTTGTCTAAAATGCGTATAACGCGTGGGTCACGGGAAAGGCAGCCTAACATAAAGTCAGCCATGTGTGCCAGAGTACCAACAGGCAAGATTTCGCTGTCCTCACCAGGAGGATGACTCTCAATCTCCTCATCCTCTTCCTCCTCTTCTGCCCACCCACGCTGAAGAGATGGAACTAAAGTTCCATGGCTACCCTCTGTAGCGGAGGCAACCGTGTCTTCCTCCTCCTCCTCCTCCTCCTCCGCCTCCTCCAATTGTCGCTGAGAAGACGAAGTGAGGGTGCTCTGGCTATCACCTTGTGTAAGCTCTTCCTCCCGCATTTCCACCTCTTCCACATGCAAAGCGTCGGTTTTAATTGTGAGCAGAGAGCGTTTCAGTAGACACAGAAGTTGGATGGTTACACTGATAATAGCGTTATCGCCGCTCACCATCTGTGTCGATTCCTCAAAATTGCGTAAAACCTCACAGAGGTCTGACATCCATTCCCACTCCTCACTTCTGATTAGAGGAAGTTGAACGGAGAGGCGACGACCGTGTAACAGCTGGTACTCCACTACTGCCCTCTGCTGCTCACAAAGCCGGGCCAACATGTGGAAGGTGGAGTTCCAGCGCGTGCTCACGTCACACAGCAGCCGGTGAGCTGGCAATTGTAAACGCTGCTGCAGCTTCAACAGGCCGGCTGAAGCTGTTGATGACTTACGGAAATGTGCACACACGCGGCGCACCTTGGTCAAGAGATCATGCAAATTGGGGTAGGTTTTTAGAAATCGCTGAACCACTAAATTAAATACATGCGCTAGGCATGGTACGTGTGTGAGCTTGCCGAGCTCCAAAGCCGCCACCAAGTTACGCCCATTATCACACACAACCATGCCTGGTTGCAGGTTGAGTGGCGAGAGCCACTGCTCGGTCTGGTGACTAATCCCCTGCAACAGCTCTGAGGCCGTGTGCTGTTTGTCCCCAAGGCAGATCAGCTTCAGCACGGCCTGTTGACGCTTCCCCACTGCAGTGCTAAACTGCTTCCAGCTACCGGCTGATGGGTGAGTGGCGCTGCGTGCAGAGAATTCGGAGGTGGAAACGGAGGAGGAGGAGGAGGAGCCAATAACGTAGGTGCTGGTGGAAACCCTGATGGAGGTAGGGCCCGCAATCCTCGGCGTGGGTAGCACCTGTGCCATCCCAGGGTCCGAGTCGCTCCCAGCCTCCACGACATTCACCCAGTGTGCCGTCAGGGAAATGTAGCGTCCCTGGCCACAAGCACTTGTCCATGTGTCAGTCGTTAAGTGGACCTTCCCAGTAACTGCGTTGGTCAGGGCACGGGTGATGTTACGGGACACATGGTGGTGTAATGCGGGGACGGCACACCGGGAAAAGTAGTGGCAGCTGGGGACTGCGTACCGAAGGACAGCTGCTGCCATCAGGCTGCGGAAGGACTCAGTCTCCACAAGCCTAAATGGCAGCATTTCGATGGCCAGTAATTTGGAAAGGTGTGAGGTTAGTGCTATGGCTTGTGGGTGGGTGGCTGGGTATTTTCGCTTGCGCTCAAATGCCTGGGGTAACGACATTTGGACGCTGCGCTGGGACAGGGAAGTGGATGTGGTCGCTGATGGTGCTTCAGATGGTACAGGTGCAGGGCGGGAGGTATGCGGGCCTGCGCCTTCGACAGGCGATTGGCCAGCACCGAAAACAGGGGAAGAGGAGGCAGTGGTGTGGCCTGCAGACACAGATTGGCGATCCGGGCGTTCCTCCCACTTATTACGGTGCTGGATGCCATGTGTCGGATCATGCTGGTGGTGGTGAGGTTGCTAGTGTTCATGCCTCGGCTCATTCTGGTGTGGCACTGGTTGCAAACTACAATTCTTTTGTCGTCCGCACTTTCCTTAGAAAAACGCCATACCGCGGAACACCTAGCCCTTGGCAAGGGAGATTTACGCAAGGGGGTGCTCCGTGGAACATTTGCGGGCCGGTTTGGTGCGGTCCGCCTTCTTTCTTTAGCCACACCACTGCCTCTTCCAGCCTGTTGCGGTGCTGCAGATGGCTCACCCTCAGGACTACTGTCATCGCTCGGCTCTCCACCTTCCCAGGTGGGGTCAGTGACCTCATCGTCCACCAAGTCCTCCTCCAATTCCTCACTCTGATCATCCTCCTCATTTCTTGATCCCACCACATACTCAGTCATTGACAACTGTGTATCATCCTCCTCATCAAGGTCTTGAGACAGTAATAGTGGTTGATTTGATGGCAACTGTGTCTCATCATCATCATCATCCACTTCCTTTGACCTTAAATGCCGTTCCCCTCTGTCATCTTCTTGTGATTGGGTACCCTCTAGAGGTTGTGAATCAGGGCACAAGATCTCATGTTCCTCTGCAAGCGTGCTTGGAGAGAGGTTCAAATGAAGGATTGGTGATCACTTCTTTGGCCAGACCCTCTATGGTGGGAGGAAAGATGATCAGGGTGAGGATTATGTTGACCAGACTCTTGGCTACTGAGAGTGGACTTGGTGGAAGACAGGGTGGTGCTTAACCGACTGGAAGCAGTATCAGCTGAAATCCAACCGACCACCTGTTCGCAGTGGTCTGACCTCGAGAGTGATGTCCTGCGACGCCCTGTAAACTGAGACATGAAGCTAGGTATGGTGGATGTCTTTCTTTCTTGTGCTCTGGCACCAGGCACAGTTTCTACGCGTCCTGACCCGCGTCCTGAACTATCAGGATCACGTCCACTTCCCCGTCCCTTTTTACCCGCCTTCTTCATATTACACGGAATATGTGCTGCTAATCTGCAACTTTGCACACTAAACAGAATGTGCTGCTAATCTGCGGCTAGGCACAGTGAACGGAATATGTGACGTTTATTTTTTACACTTTGCAAACTAAACAGAATGTGCTGCTAATCTGCAACTTTGCACACTAAACAGAATGTGCTGCTAATCTGCGGCTAGGCACAGTGAACGGAATATGTGACGTTTATTTTTTACACTTTCCACACTAAACAGAATGTGCTGCTAATCTGCAACTTTGCACACTAAACAGAATGTGCTGCTAATCTGCGGCTAGGCACAGTGAACAGAATATGTGACGTTTATTTTTTACACTTTGCACACTAAACAGAATGTGCTGCTAATCTGCAACTTTGCACACTAAACAGAATGTGCTGCTAATCTGCGGCTAGGCACAGTGAACGGAATATGTGACGTTTATTTTTTACACTTTCCACACTAAACAGAATGTGCTGCTAATCTGCAACTTTGCACACTAAACAGAATGTGCTGCTAATCTGCGGCTAGGCACAGTGAACGGAATATGTGACGTTTATTTTTTAAACTTTGCACACTAAACAGAATGTGCTGCTAATCTGCAACTTTGCACACTAAACAGAATGTGCTGCTAATCTGCGGCTAGGCACAGTGAACGGAATATGTGACGTTTATTTTTTACACTTTCCACACTAAACAGAATGTGCTGCTAATCTGCAACTTTGCACACTAAACAGAATGTGCTGCTAATCAGCAACTTTGCACACTAAACAGAATGTGCTGCTAATCTGCGGCTAGGCACAGTGAACGGAATATGTGACGTTTATTTTTTAAACTTTGCACACTAAACAGAATGTGCTGCTAATCTGCGGCTAGGCACAGTGAACGGAATATGTGACGTTTATTTTTTACACTTTGCACACTAAACAGAATGTGCTGCTAATCTGCAACTTTGCACACTAAACAGAATGTGCTGCTAATCTGCGGCTAGGCACAGTGAACGGAATATGTGACGTTTATTTTTTACACTTTCCACACTAAACAGAATGTGCTGCTAATCTGCAACTTTGCACACTAAACAGAATGTGCTGCTAATCTGCGGCTAGGCACAGTGAACGGAATATGTGACGTTTATTTTTTAAACTTTGCACACTAAACAGAATGTGCTGCTAATCTGCAACTTTGCACACTAAACAGAATGTGCTGCTAATCTGCGGCTAGGCACAGTGAACGGAATATGTGATGTTTATTTTTTACACTTTGCACACTAAACAGAATGTGCTGCTAATCTGCAACTTTGCACACTAAACAGAATGTGCTGCTAATCTGCGGCTAGGCACAGTGAACGGAATATGTGACGTTTATTTTTTACACTTTGCACACTAAACAGAATGTGCTGCTAATCTGCAACTTTGCACACTAAACAGAATGTGCTGCTAATCTGCGGCTAGGCACAGTGAACGGAATATGTGACGTTTATTTTTTACACTTTCCACACTAAACAGAATGTGCTGCTAATCTGCAACTTTGCACACTAAACAGAATGTGCTGCTAATCTGCGGCTAGGCACAGTGAACGGAATATGTGACGTTTATTTTTTACACTTTGCACACTAAACAGAATGTGCTGCTAATCTGCAACTTTGCACACTAAACAGAATGTGCTGCTAATCTGCGGCTAGGCACAGTGAACGGAATATGTGACGTTTATTTTTTACACTTTCCACACTAAACAGAATGTGCTGCTAATCTGCAACTTTGCACACTAAACAGAATGTGCTGCTAATCTGCGGCTAGACACAGTGAACGGAATATGTGACGTTTATTTTTTACACTTTCCACACTAAACAGAATGTGCTGCTAATCTGCAACTTTGCACACTAAACAGAATGTGCTGCTAATCTGCGGCTAGGCACAGTGAACGGAATATGTGACGTTTATTTTTTAAACTTTGCACACTAAACAGAATGTGCTGCTAATCTGTAACTTTGCACACTAAACAGAATGTGCTGCTAATCTGCGGCTAGGCACAGTGAACGGAATATGTGACGTTTATTTTTTACACTTTGCACACTAAACAGAATGTGCTGCTAATCTGCAACTTTGCACACTAAACAGAATGTGCTGCTAATCTGCGGCTAGGCACAGTGAACGGAATATGTGACGTTTATTTTTTACACTTTCCACACTAAACAGAATGTGCTGCTAATCTGCAATTTTGCACACTAAACAGAATGTGCTGCTAATCTGCGGCTAGGCACAGTGAACGGAATATGTGACGTTTATTTTTTACACTTTCCACACTAAACAGAATGTGCTGCTAATCTGCAACTTTGCACACTAAACAGAATGTGCTGCTAATCTGCAACTTTGCACACTAAACAGAATGAGCTGCTAATCTGCAACTTTGCACACTAAACAGAATGTGCTGCTAATCTGCAACTTTGCACACTAAACAGAATGTGCTCTAATCTGCAACTTTGCACACTAAACAGAATGTGCTGCTAATCTGCGGCTAGGCACAGTGAACGGAATATGTGACGTTTTTTTTTTAAATTTGTGCCCCCCCAAACAAAATATAACTGCTGCCCCCACACACAACAGTCCTAAAAAGGACTTTTGGGTCTTTAAATGGTGTTCCAACACTTTTCTTCTCCCTACACTGACTTTCCCTTCCTATCCTCATCTCTCCCTGGCTAAGACTGAGCCGAACTCGCTGGTCAGGTGCTATACAGCACCCGATCACGGGTTCTGGCCAGCCAATCAGTGTAATGCCAGCAGCCAACATGGCTGCTGGCATTACACTGATGTCAGAGCCTCCCCGCACGTTTATTGGCTGCGCAGCAGCCGTGAAACGTGCGGGGAGGAGACCCGAACATGGCAGGCGAGCACATGCGGTACTCGTACGAGTACCGCCATGTGCCGAGCAGAGCGATGCTCGAGCCGAACCGAGCTTCGGCCGAGCATGCTCGCTCATCACTACTGACCAGAGCTGTCTGCAGAATGATGAAGCAACAGCGCCACTGTAGAATTTCAGGTCATTGAGATACTGGATTCACTATGGAAACCCAGAAAACAGCACATTCATAATGTCACATGGTTCAAAAGAGCGACATCAGAATCTCGCCCGCATGAAAATGGCGAGATTGTGATATCGCAGGTTTAAAGGGATAGTAATGTTTCATAATAAAAGCAGCTCTAATTAATCATCATAGTATTTGGACTTTGGAGAGTGTTATTTCAATACTGTCAGAGTTGTAGCTCCAGAGTAATTCAATGATAAAGTGTCCCCCTCCCACCCCTTTTACTGATGTAACACTGCTCAGCCAGAGCAGAAGGGAGGTGCCCAGGTAGACTGCAGAGAGGGACAATCTTCAATTAAGATAAGGGAAAAACCTGAAAAGCTTGTCAAGGGGGGCAGGAATTTCATTGTTTTCATAGGAAGAAGATTGTCCCCTGCTGTTATCTGTCTGGTCTATGGACTGGATTCCACATCTGAGAAGAGATGGCTTACACTAGGTAAAAGGGGCGGGAGGGGAACCTTTGCTTGTGAATATCTCTCATACCATAAAGGTTTGAGAGATAAGACTTATATCATTCTTCATGTTTTTTTAATGCCTACAAAATAAAATAAAGTTAAAACGAAGGATTACTATCCCTTTAAAGGGATAGTATTGGTTACTTTTAACAAAGTTTAATAGTGTAGCTATTAAAACTATAAATGCAATGACCTACCTCCCATCTCTCAATCAGGTATAGTTTGAGAGATATAAGCTGCTAAATTTCCCTCCTCCCGCCCCTTTCACTGACGTCAGTGCTCTAGCCTACAGAAGGAGATCCTGCGGCTAGGCACAGTGAACGGAATATGTGACGTTTATTTTTTACACTTTGCACACTAAACAGAATGTGCTGCTAATCTGCAACTTTGCACACTAAACAGAATGTGCTGCTAATCTGCGGCTAGGCACAGTGAACGGAATATGTGACGTTTATTTTTTACACTTTCCACACTAAACAGAATGTGCTGCTAATCTGCAACTTTGCACACTAAACAGAATGTGCTGCTAATCTGCGGCTAGGCACAGTGAACGGAATATGTGACGTTTATTTTTTACACTTTGCACACTAAACAGAATGTGCTGCTAATCTGCAACTTTGCACACTAAACAGAATGTGCTGCTAATCTGCGGCTAGGCACAGTGAACGGAATATGTGACGTTTATTTTTTACACTTTCCACACTAAACAGAATGTGCTGCTAATCTGCAACTTTGCACACTAAACAGAATGTGCTGCTAATCTGCGGCTAGGCACAGTGAACGGAATATGTGACGTTTATTTTTTACACTTTCCACACTAAACAGAATGTGCTGCTAATCTGCAACTTTGCACACTAAACAGAATGTGCTGCTAATCTGCGGCTAGGCACAGTGAACGGAATATGTGACGTTTATTTTTTAAACTTTGCACACTAAACAGAATGTGCTGCTAATCTGCAACTTTGCACACTAAACAGAATGTGCTGCTAATCTGCGGCTAGGCACAGTGAACGGAATATGTGACGTTTATTTTATACACTTTGCACACTAAACAGAATGTGCTGCTAATCTGCAACTTTGCACACTAAACAGAATGTGCTGCTAATCTGCGGCTAGGCACAGTGAACGGAATATGTGACGTTTATTTTTTACACTTTCCACACTAAACAGAATGTGCTGCTAATCTGCAATTTTGCACACTAAACAGAATGTGCTGCTAATCTGCGGCTAGGCACAGTGAACGGAATATGTGACGTTTATTTTTTACACTTTCCACACTAAACAGAATGTGCTGCTAATCTGCAACTTTGCACACTAAACAGAATGTGCTGCTAATCTGCAACTTTGCACACTAAACAGAATGAGCTGCTAATCTGCAACTTTGCACACTAAACAGAATGTGCTGCTAATCTGCAACTTTGCACACTAAACAGAATGTGCTCTAATCTGCAACTTTGCACACTAAACAGAATGTGCTGCTAATCTGCAGCTAGGCACAGTGAACGGAATATGTGACGTTTTTTTTTTAAATTTGTGCCCCCCCAAACAAAATATAACTGCTGCCCCCACACACAACAGTCCTAAAAAGGACTTTTGGGTCTTTAAATGGTGTTCCAACACTTTTCTTCTCCCTACACTGACTTTCCCTTCCTATCCTCATCTCTCCCTGGCTAAGACTGAGCCGAACTCGCTGGTCAGGTGCTATACAGCACCCGATCACGGGTTCTGGCCAGCCAATCAGTGTAATGCCAGCAGCCAACATGGCTGCTGGCATTACACTGATGTCAGAGCCTCCCCGCACGTTTATTGGCTGCGCAGCAGCCGCGAAACGTGCGGGGAGGAGACCCGAACATGGCAGGCGAGCACATGCGGTACTCGTACGAGTACCGCCATGTGCCGAGCAGAGCGATGCTCGAGCCGAACCGAGCTTCGGCCGAGCATGCTCGCTCATCACTACTGACCAGAGCTGTCTGCAGAATGATGAAGCAACAGCGCCACTGTAGAATTTCAGGTCATTGAGATACTGGATTCACTATGGAAACCCAGAAAACAGCACATTCATAATGTCACATGGTTCAAAAGAGCGACATCAGAATCTCGCCCGCATGAAAATGGCTAGATTGTGATATCGCAGGTTTAAAGGGATAGTAATGTTTCATAATAAAAGCAGCTCTAATTAATCATCATAGTATTTGGACTTTGGAGAGTGTTATTTCAATACTGTCAGAGTTGTAGCTCCAGAGTAATTCAATGATAAAGTGTCCCCCTCCCACCCCTTTTACTGATGTAACACTGCTCAGCCAGAGCAGAAGGGAGGTGCCCAGGTAGACTGCAGAGAGGGACAATCTTCAATTAAGATAAGGGAAAAACCTGAAAAGCTTGTCAAGGGGGCAGGAATTTCATTGTTTTCATAGGAAGAAGATTGTCCCCTGCTGTTATCTGTCTGGTCTATGGACTGGATTCCACATCTGAGAAGAGATGGCTTACACTAGGTAAAAGGGGCGGGAGGGGAACCTTTGCTTGTGAATATCTCTCATACCATAAAGGTTTGAGAGATAAGACTTATATCATTCTTCATGTTTTTTTAATGCCTACAAAATAAAATAAAGTTAAAACGAAGGATTACTATCCCTTTAAAGGGATAGTAATGGTTACTTTTAACAAAGTTTAATAGTGTAGCTATTAAAACTATAAATGCAATGACCTACCTCCCATCTCTCAATCAGGTATAGTTTGAGAGATATAAGCTGCTAAATTTCCCTCCTCCCGCCCCTTTCACTGACGTCAGTGCTCTAGCCTACAGAAGGAGATCCTGCCCCCAGGACCGGCCGGCGGCTCTTCAGCAGAGCCAATATAAAGCTATCTAGAAAGGAATACTTTACTGTAACGGTCTACAAAATGTGTCTGGTTTGCAAGCGCACTTTGTAGACCGTTCCAATGAAGTATTCCTTTGTAGATAGGGCTATTTCAGCTCTGATGAAGAGACGCTGAACGGTCCCGGAACCAGGATCTCCTTCTGTCAGCTAGCAGCTTATATCTCTCAAACTATACATATTTGAGAGATGGGAGGTAGGTCATTGCATTAGCTATACTATTAAACTTTTGTTAATAGTAACTAATAATATCCCTTTAAGTGGCCTCGATGTATAGTTCAAAGCCCTGTGTCTGTCCTATTCATTCCTTTGCTGACTTCCCGTCTCTCCCTGTTGGTGCGGTTTCTCCATGCTGAGCTGGACACAATGTGAAGGGTTGTAACCATATCCCCTAAATCAGCGTAATTTAGAATATCAGTAAGTGTAAACCAAGCGCGTTTGTGAAATATGGGAGTAACTTGTTTGTGGTTCTGTGATCCACATTAGTTCCCTTACACTTTGTACATGCGGTCTCCCCGTGCTGAGCAGGACACAAGGTTTGCTCATGTACAAAGTGTAAGGGAACTAATGATCGCAATTGTAGCACCACATAGTCTAAAACAAGTTTTCTTTGTCTCCAAACAAAAGGCAACATTCCAATAGGATAACAATATACTGCACCTAAAAAATTCAAGTTTCAGCTGCAATAGCGTTTGAATAAAACATCTCTCAGAAGCGATAGTACCCTTATTTTAATCAGGAGGATAAACCCTGAAATATTACTACAGATGTCTCCAAAATTTTGTGGAAAGTGTAAGGAATCCTTGTTCCCCGGCCAAATATTGCTTGAAATGTACACATTGCTTCACTGTTTCTTAAAGGGCAACAGACAATTACAAAAAAAAACTGGTAAATTTCACACTTATATTAGATTAAAAATGCAGAGGGGTGTGCGTTGTATTTTGAAGCAATGCATTGCACATCCCTCTGTTCCTTGACCTTCTGAGTGCCAAATGGGTTCCCATCGCATTGCTTTGCATTGTGTTGGATACCCCTCTGGCACTCAAAGGGTGAAAGGGTTAATCAGTTAGCCAAACCTCCCTCAGTAGCTGCATGATAGATTTACAGCGCTATATTTTCACCCCCTGTCCTTCTCCTCCACCGAGTTGGCGCTGTGTGCTCCAGAGAGCCAACTGATGATTCCTATTGGTTGCTGTGATGTCACACTAATGGGAACAACCAATAGGAATGTGTCTAACGTTGCTTGTCTCACCTTTGGCAGTGGCAAAATTATATTACAGACTTAAGAGTACAGGTCCCTCATGAGAGTCTCCTCCCCAGAGCTGGTAATGTGAGTTCGAGTTGTTGATTCCTATTGGTTACTCCCCTTCTCCTCATCACCTCACACTCCTCTTAACCTCATCACCTCACACTCCCCTTCTCCTCATCACCTCACAATCCCCTTCACCTCATCATCTCACACTACCCTTCACCTCATCACCTCACACTTCTCATCATCTCACACTCCCCTTCACCTCATCACCTCACACTCCTCATCATCTCACACTCTCCTTCACCTCATCACCTCACACTCCCCTTCACCTCATCGCCTCACACTCCCCTTCACCTCATCATCTCACACTCCCCTTCTCCTCATCATCTCACAGTCCCCTTCTCCTCATCGCCTCACACTCCCCTTCTCCTCATCGTCTCACACTCCCCTTCACCTCATCACCTCACACTCCCCTTCACCTCATCACCTCACACTCCCCTCCTCCTCATCATCTCACACTTCCCTTCACCTCATCGCCTCACACTCCCCTTCACCTCATCACCTCACTCTCCCCTTCTCCTCATCACCTCACACTCCCCTTCTCCTCATCATCTCACACTACCCTTCACCTCATCGCCTCACATTCCCTTCACCTCATCACCTCACACTCCCCTTCACCTCATCACTTCACACTCCCCTTCTCCTCATCACTTCACACTCCCCTTCTCCTCATCGCCTCACACTCCCCTTCTCCTCATCATCTTACGCTCCCCTTCTCCTCATCATCTCACACTCCCCTTCACCTCATCATCTCACACTCCCCTTCACCTCATCGCTTCACACTCCCCTTCACCTCATCACCTCACACTCCCCTTCTCCTCATCACCTCACACTCCCCCTCTCCTCTTCACCTCACACTCCCCTTCTCCTCATCATCTCACACTCCCCCTCTCCTCATCACCTCACACTCCCCTTCTCCTCATCATCTCACACTCCCCTTCTCCTCATCACCTCACATTCCCCCTCTCCTCATCACCTCACACTCCCCTTCTCCTCATCACCTCACACTCCCCCTCTCCTCATCACCTCACACTCCCCTTCTCCTCATCATCTCACACTCCCCTTCTCCTCATCACCTCACACTCCCCTTCACCTCATCACTTCACACTCCCTTTCTGTCACGGGGTGACTTGGAATAACAACACTGACAAGTAAAGACACAGTTAAAATGAATATCTTTATTGAGAAATAGAGCAGCATGAAATAAAATGTACTTTCCCAACCCTCACTGGACCAGGTGTAAGGACAGTGTCTGGGCACTTCCCCACCCCTCACTGGGCAGGTAAGGAAGAAGCACAGGATCGCCCGACTGAATAGAGGTAAATGCCACTTTGACTGAAGGCACTTGCTAGTAGCAGTGATGGTAGTAGCTACTAGTACAGGAGCAGCTGTAAAGCCCCTGGGAACAGAGGGAAATATACCAGATATCTCAAGGTGGTTGAGCTCAGAGACAGGACTCCCTAGGACGCTAGGGTAAACCAACAGACATCGGTAACTGATGTTCCCTAGAACGCTAGGGTAACCCAACAGGCAGCGGTAACTGATGTTCCCTAGAACACTAGGGTAACCCAACAGGCAGTGGTACCTGATGTTCTCATGAAAGCTAGGGTAACCCAACAGGCAGTGGTACCTGATATTCCCTAGAACACTAGGGTAACCCAACAGGCAGTGGTGGCTGAGACACCCTAGAACACTAGGGTAATTGAACAGGCAATGGTGACTGAGACTCTCTAGAATGCTATGGTAACAGAACAGGAAATGGTGACTGAGACTCCCTAGAATGCTAGGGTAACGGAACAGGAAATGGTGACTGAGACTCCCTAGAATGCTAGGGTAGTGGAACAGGCAATGGTAGTAGGGTTTATCCTCCTGGGCCAAACATGGGTACTCCCATTGCTGAGAGGTGTTTTATTCAAAAGTTATTGCAGCTCAAACCTTTTTTTTTAAGAGAAGTATCTCAATGCCCTCAAACTGTACAGTGGCATTGTTGTGACACCATCCTATGAAGATTTATGATCAGCTGACCAGAGCTGTCTGCAGAATGATGAAGCAACAGCGCCACTGTACAATTTCAGGTCATTGAGATACTGGATTCACTATGGAAACCAAGAAAACAGCACATTCATAATGTCACATGGTTCAAAAGAGCGACATCAGAATCTCGCCCGCATGAAAACGGCGAGATTGTGATATCGCAGGTTTAAAGGGATAATAATGTTTCATAATAAAAGCAGCTCTAATTAATCATCATAGTATTTGGACTTTGGAGAGTGTTATTTCAATTCTGTCAGAGTTGTAGTCCCAGAGTAATTCAATGACAAAGTATCCCCCTCCCGCCCCTTTTACTGATGTAACACTGTTCAGCCAGAGCAGAAGGGAGGTGCCCAGGTAGACTGCAGAGATGGACAATCTTCAATTAAGATAAGGGAAAAACCTGAAAAGCTTGTCAAGGGGGGCAGGGTTTTCATTGTTCTCATAGGAAGAAGATTGTCCCCTTCTGTTATCTGTCTGGTCTATGGACTGGATTCCACATCTGAGAAGAGATGACTTACACTAGGTAAACGGGGTGGGAAGGGAACCTTTGCTTGTGAATATCTCATAAACCATAAAGGTTTCAGAGATAAGACTTATATCATTCTTCATGTTTTTTTAATGCCTACAAAATAAAATAAAGTTAAAACGAAGTATTACTATCCCGTCAAAGGGATAGTATTGGTTACTTTTAACAAAGTATAATAGTGTAGCTATTAAAACTATAAATGCAATGACCTACCTCCCATCTCTCAATCAGGTATAGTTTGAGAGATATAAGCTGCTAAATTTCCCTCCTCCTGCCCCTTTCACTGACGTCAGTGCTCTAGCCTACAGAAGGAGATCCTGCCCCCAGGACCTGCCGGCGGCTCTTCAGCAGAGCCAATATAAAGCTATCTAGAAAGGAATACTTTACTGGAACGGTCTACAAAGTGTGCCTGGTTTGCAAGCGCACTTTGTAGACCATTCCAATGAAGTATTCCTTTCTAGATAGGGCTATTTCAGCTCTGATGAAGAGACACTGAACGGTCCCGGGACCAGGATCTCCTTCTGTCAGCTAGCAGCTTATATCTCTCAAACTATACATATTTGAGAGATGGGAGGTAGGTCATTGCATTAGCTATACTATTAAACTTTTGTTAATAGTAACTAATAATATCCCTTTAAGTGGCCTCGATGTATAGTTCAAAGCCCTGTGTCTGTCCTATTCATTCCTTTGCTGACTTCCCGTCTCTCCCTGTTGGTGCGGTTTCTCCATGCTGAGCTGGACACAATGTGAAGGGTTGTAACCATATCCCCTAAATCAGCGTAATTTAGAATATCAGTAAGTGTAAACCAAGCGCGTTTGTGAAATATGGGAGTAACTTGTTTGTGGTTCTGTGATCCACATTAGTTCCCTTACACTTTGTACATGCGGTCTCCCCGTGCTGAGCAGGACACAAGGTTTGCTCATGTACAAAGTGTAAGGGAACTAATGATCGCAATTGTAGCACCACACAGTCTAAAACAAGTTTTCTTTGTCTCCAAACAAAAGGCAACATTCCAATAGGATAACAATATACTGTACCTAAAAAATTCAAGTTTCAGCTGCAATAGCGTTTGAATAGAACATCTCTCCAACGAGGTAGTACCCTTATTTTAATCAGGAGGATAAACCCTGAAATATTGCTACAGATGTCTCCAAAACATTGTGGAAAGTGTAAGGAATCCTTGTTCCCCGGCCAAATATTGCTTGAAATGTACACGTTGCTTTACTGTTTCTTAAAGGGCAACAGACAATTACAAAAAAAACCTGGTAAATTTCACAGTTATATTAGATTAAAAATGCAGAGGGGTGTGCGTTGTATTTTGAAGCAATGCATTGCACATCCCTCTGTTCCTTAACCTTCTGGGTGCCAAATGGGTTCCCATCGCATTGCTTTGCATTGTGTTGGATACCCCTCTGGCACTCAAAGGGTGAAAGGGTTAATCAGTTAGTCAAACCTCCCTCAGTAGCTGCATGATAGATTTACAGCACTATATTTTCACCCCCTCTCCTTCTCCTCCACCGAGTTGGCGCTGTGAGCTCCAGAGAGCCAACTGATGATTCCTATTGGTTGCTGTGATGTCACACTAATGGGAACAACCAATAGGAATGTGTCTAACGTTGCTTGTCTCACCTTTGGCAGTGGTAAAATTATATTACAGACTTAAGGGTACAGGTCCCTCATGAGAGTCTCCTCCCCAGAGCTGGTACTGTGAGTTTGAGTTGTTGATTCCTATTGGTTGCTGCACCTACCTGCAGAGCCATTAGGAAAGCCATTACTACTGCTAGCCCCACCTCTGGCAGTCGCAGCATTACAAACTTACAGCCTTCAGTGCACAGGTGTCTCCTGAGATTCTTTTCACCATAGCTGGTACGGTGATTGGGGCAGCTGATTGGCTACTGTTATGCTTTTCCTACATGCATAGCCTATAGAAATGAGGCTGCCTCTGCTAGTCCCACCTCTTCCAGTAGCAGCATCAGAAAAGTATAGCACTTGGTGTTCCTATCCCCTTGGGTTTCCATGCCTCGCCCATTGATGATTCCTATTCGCTGATATAAAATGCTACCTACCTGCACAGCCATTAGGAAAGCCATTACTACTGCTAGCCCCACCTCTGGCAGTAGCAGCATTACAGACTTACAGCCTTCAGTGCACAGGTCTCTCCTGACATTCTTTTCACCATAACTGCTACGGTGATTGGGGCAGCTGATTGGCTACTGTTATGCTTTTCCTACATGCATAGCCTATAGAAATGAGGCTGCCTCTGCTAGTCCCACCTCTTCCAGTAGCAGCATCATAATAGTACGGCACTTGGTGTTCCTATCCCCTTGGGTTTCCATGCCTCGCCAATTGATGATTCCTATTCGCTGATGTAAAATCTTACCTACCTCCACAGCCAGTAGGATTCGACTTCCAGTGGCAGCTTCAGCTCTTGCAGGAGGTTGGATAAGTGGATCTGTAAACTGAGAGATGTAAGTTTATCATGTTACTACTCTAAGAGGTGGAACTAGAAATGAATACCTAGAAACCGGTATCTTTTTAGGTTAGTTGTATTTTAAGGTCTTGGAGAAATGTAGAATTAATCTGTTATTTTACTCTTAATAAAACAATAGTGAAGAGGAAACATGGTCCGCCCTCCACTACAACTCCATTCATCATCACCCAGCCAACAGGAATTGTTGTCCAACAGTAGGGTTGCCCACTTCTGGTTTAGAAAGATCCTTGTCTCTAAGGGCTATACGTTCAAAGGGATACTGACAAAAAAATGTGAAAGACAAAAATAAGTAATTGTATGCAGGAACAACATGTTTTCTATAGAGTGTATGACAAAAAACTAGTAATGTCCGTTGTGTACGATACAACTACAGAATTGCTGGGCAAAGAGGCTGGGGAAGGGCGGGGCTAAACTATCCCCCAGTGTATAGAAGAAAAGAAAATTTGTCGTAACTAACGCAAAAAAATGTCTTTCAAAAGACATTTGTACGTTAAAGGGGATCTCTCACCCCTATAAAAGTTAGGCTTCTTAGGTACAGTATATATCGATAATGCTGAAAACGTTATTTATTTAAAACAAAAAAAACGCTATTTGGGCTGAAATAAGTATTTACAAAGTGCCCTGGACCCTACTTCCGCATACATTGCTCATGCCACTCTGCCTCTGCTCCCTTCCCGCTACCCAGCCTCCTCCGATGGCAGAGGCTTCTGTCTGTAAGCTGGAGAGATCTCATTGGAAAAGATCAATATCTAGCCAATGAGACCGCTCCAGCTTAAAGACAGAAGCCTCCATCATCAGGGGCGGCTGGGTAGTGGGAAGGGAGCAGAGGCAGTGCGGCAAGAGCAGATTATGCAGAAGTAGGGTGCAGGGCACTATGTAAGGACTAACTTTAGCCCAAATAGTGTTTAAAAAAAATAATAATAATGTGTTCATCATTATAGCTATATACTGTACCTAATAAGCCTAACTTTTATAGGGGTGAGACGGAGAGAATGTGAAGTTCTGAATGTGAGAATTTTTGTCTTTAGATAAGACATTTTATGTCATTATATGCGACAATTTCAGTCAGGACAAACAATGTATTTCCGATCACAACCGACACTCTCTGAAAATATTAATGATCCCAACGACATTGCACTTTGAAAAGTCGTTACAAGCAACAAAAGCTATTTCGCTGCTTCTTTGAACATACGGCCCTAAGTGATTAATAAAGTTGGTTGAGCACACTGTCATGGTGGTCAACCCATTTCTGCTGCCAGTGAAGCCACAGGACAGAGGGCTGACTGTACAAATAAAAATCCACACTATGGGCTAGATTCTATTGAAGTTGCTAAATATTAACACCCGTTTTAGCAAATATTTTCCCATTGAAGTCTATGGGGAAAACTGGAGATAAACGCAGTGATAAAATTAGCACCTGTAATAGAATCCAGCCCTATACCAGGTGCTGGAATTGATTTTCCCCTAGTGAAGAGTGGGCTTTTCAGTGCATTCTTTTCTGCTACACTTGTATTAACCCATTAAGGACCAGAGAGTGTGCAAAGCAATGCTTTGCTCATCCCTCTTGTCTTTAAGAGGTTAAACAAGCTGTAAAGAAATGGTGTGAATTGGCACCACTTTACTGCGCACACAACATGGTAGGGGTAAGGTGCATGCTGGCATTAACCTCATTTAGGTGCCAGAGAGCAATGTGCTAGATACTTTCTGACACTCAGTGGGTTAAAGTCCTAATATATTGGCTTGAGTGTAACGATATGCATAACAGCGATCACACCAACATCACCATAGGAGACAAATAAACAGTCCCATTGATTTACGTGGGGTTTGAACTCCTTGGATGCTAGAGATGTTTCTAATGCATTTTACTCCCTATGGTGTGGTTGTCTTGCCCCACAATTGTACCAGTCCTGTTTGGTACATCAGTCTCACTGACAATAGCTACTGAGGGGTTGTAACTGAGATAAGTAAATATGTGCCATTACACTGCCTCTCTCACATGAATTGGTTTGGTGTTTAAGCAGTAGAGTGACCACATTTCCATACCTGGGAACTCTCCAGTTTTGCCCGGAGACTCTGGATTTCAGACTGAATTACCGGGTCTCCGGGGCAATGTGTGAATCACCGGGTGGGCAGAGTTTAAGTAGAAACTCTGCCCACTTGTGCTCCATCCCACCCGGTTCCTCCTACTCCCCGCCCTCTTACATCCATTTTGCAGGGGGTTTTTGTGTTTTTTTTTGTCCCACCCCCGCGACTAAGCCCCGCCCCTTTTATGACACGATTCGCATAATTTTCCTCCCCCTGGGCACTGACAGGGTTACCCTCCGGGTCGCCCTGTTTCAAAAGTTCCCAGGTATGCACATTTCCATTCTGCCACTGAGGGGACACTGCAGAGACGAGAGCTATACTTCAGTACTTGTCCTCGGTTCAAGTGCCGCTATGCAGGAGGGGGTCACTATACATCAATGGATATCAGTGCTCAAATCGCTCTTTATCTGGCACATCACAGAGTTCTAGATACTAGAAGGAGCAGTGCCTGTGGTGGGCTACAAGATAATATATATCAGACCCAAAGCCTTAGACTAGTGTTATACTGTAACAAAATTGCACGCAGCTCCTGCTTGTCAGGATTAACCTTCAGTTATCTTCAGTTAGCTCTGTCTGGAAGCCTTTTTTCTGTAGCCCAGCAGAGACATCACTTCCTGTCACAGCAGGAAATGGGCAGTTCTCCTTAAAATGTTTAGAACTCTGTGCTAAGGAGTCTTCATTCCAGGATTTGTATTGTCCTAGAAGGTGACTGCATGGGACACACTGTTAAAACCCAGGACTGTCCTAGGCAATCCGGGATATATGATCACCCTATTAAGCAGTGGCATAACTAGTCATTGGAGCACCTAGGGTGACCACATTTCCATTCTGCCATTCAGGGACAGTGTGGTGATGAGAGTACTTCTCTCCAGCTGTAGTGCATCTATACATCCCTGGACATCAGTGAACAAATTGCTCTTTATCTGGAACACCACAGAGGTCTAAACACTAGAGGGAGAACTGTCCATTGACTGCTGTGACAGGAAGCTCTGTCTCTGGTGGACTACAGGATAATATACATCATGCCCAAAGCCTTAGACTAGTATTACACTACAATAAAATTGTAGGACCAAGGCTAAGTTCTGTCTCTAGTGCTTAGGACTCTGTGTAGAAGCAATTTTCTTGTAGCCCAGCAGAGGCATCAATTTGTGTCACAGTAGGCAATAGGCAATTCTGTTTCTAGTGTTTAGATTATTTATTCAGGGACTTTTTATTGTCCCTGAAGGGGGCTGCCAGGGACATGGGACACACACATAAATTCCGGGACTGTCCCTGGCAATCAGGGACATGTGGTCACCCTAGGAGCACCCCATGCAAAGATTTGTTAGACCCCAACAAAAAATAATTCACAAAACTACAACTAGAACCCATTGGACCAGGAGGCAGATGGGGCCCCCTTGGATGCTGGGTTCTGGTACAACCACACCCACTGCACCCCCATGTAATTACTCCCCTTCCTTGTGCTTTTGTTGAAGAAATAATATTTTCAGTCTGTTCTGGATATCAGGTCCATGGGGGAGGACATGACAGATGGCAGTAGATTTTCAAATTTACCAAGGTAGGTCACATGAGTCTACTTAACCCTTAGATTACCAGAGTCTTATGCAACACATTGTGAAGCAATATGTTACACTCCCCACATGTCCTTAAAGACTTAAGATGACCACATGCATTGGGTGCAGTTTGTGCCCTGTGGTCCTGCTAGCAGCTGTCATGTCTGCCTCCATGGACATGACATTCAGGAATCGAGGCAAAATTTAAAAAATCAGAGGGGATATTAGGATTTTCTGTCCATAGTAAGAAAAGTAGGAGGATTATTATTAGGAAGTGTTATTTCTCCTATAACCAGCATGTAGTAATTAAATACTATGAGTATTATAATTTATTCCATAATCTAAAACATACCAAAGTTATTTATGTTGCAAATTTGGATTCTGCTGTTGCTTGGAAAAATGTGTTATTTTCCCTTATCTGGATTGTGGTTTCTGCCCACACACACGGATGATGTGTCTCATGTTAATGCAGGATGTTTAAATAATGTTACACTGTCAGTGTAATCCCCAACATTCCTGTCTGGCCTGATGTCTTGTATATGAATGGAACCTCTTTCTTCGTTTTAACCCCTTGGGTGTGCAGCAATGTGTTGGAGGCCTCTCTAGTATCCAAGGGGTTAAAATTTCAGACGACCTCTTGGGTGTTGTGGATGTAGCCCAGTACTAATGTTTGAACCTTCTGATTTTGCACTGTATATCTAATATTATGAAATATGGCAAATGCACATACTTGGGAACTCTCATGATCTTCCCAGAAGTCTTCAGTTTTTTAGAGTCAATTACCAGGTCTCCGGGGACAGAGGCTGATTCTCCGGTGTTGGGGAATTTAAACTGAAACTCTGCCCACTTCTCCTCCTCGTCCTATTCCTCCTACTTCCCATCCACTTCTCCTCCTTCCTACCCTGTTCTTCCCACTTCCCTTCCACGTCTCCTCCTCCTCACTCTGCCCGTCCTACTGCCCTCCCACGTCTCCTCCTTTAAAACCCTGTTCCTCCTATTTCCTGCCCACTTCTCCTACTTCCTAACCTGTTCCTTCCACTTCTCCTCCTTCCAACCCTGTTCCTCCCACTTCCTGCCCACTTTTCCTCCTTCCCACTCTGTTCCTCCTACTTACCTTCTACTTCACCTCCTCCTCACCCTGCCCCTCCTACTGCCCTCCCACTTCTCCTGCTTTAAAACCCTGTTCCTCCTATTTCCTGCCCACTTATCCTCCTTCCCACCCTGTTCCTCCCACTTCCTGCCCATTTCTCCTTGTTCCCACTCTGTTCCTCCTACTTCCCTTCCACTTCACCTCCTCCTCAACCTGCCCCTCCTACTTCCCTCCAACGTATCCTCCTTCCCAACCTGTTCCTCCCACTTCCTTTCCACTTCTCTTCCTTCCCACCCTGTTCCTCCCACTTCCTGCCCACTTATCCTCCTTTCCAACCTGTTCCTCTCACTTCCCTCCAACTTCTCCTCCTCCCCACCCTGTTTCTCACACTTCCCATGCACTTCTCATCATTCCCACCAAATTCTACCTCCCACTTCTCCTCCTTCCCACCCTGTTTTTCCCACTTCCTGCCCACTTCTCCTCCTTCCCAACCTGTTCCTCCCACTTACTTTCCACTTCTCCTCTTTCCCACCCTGTTCCTCCCACTTTCCTCCAACTTCTCCTCCTCCGCACCCTGTTCCTCACACTTCCCATGCACTTCTCATTATTCCCACCCAATTCTGCCCCCTTCCCACCCACTTTATGTCATAATGGTGGTAAACCCCATCCACCATGTAAGTCCCAACCCCTTTATAACACAAATCACGTCATTTACCTCCCCCTGGTCAGCAGCACACGAGCCTTCTCTTGGGACTCAAGAAGAGGAAGTTCCCAGATATGCAAATTAAATCATAATGGCTTTTAATTTTGTAATATACTTTTAAAACATTGGGTGCCGTTTCCCAATCTCATATTTTGTTCACAAAATTGCAGAAGCAAATAATTGTGTGTACATAATGTTATTTTGTTATGAAAACTATCAATTTTGTATCAGGTACAAAAGGGAATAATTTGTGGAATAAATCATTTCGAATTAGGCAGGTAAAACTAATTGTATTAATACGTCCGCCCTATAGTGTCCAATTAAGGTATGCAAGGGGTTATTATTAAGAGGAGAAGTTTCCTTTAAATGAGAACTAACACATTCTAATAATAACTCTCCTTTTAACTTATTATGGCCAGAAAATTCCAGTGGCCCCTATGATTCTTTTTTCTTTTTCTTTGGTTCAAAAGATAATGTCTTCAGTCCTGCATGCTGGGTCCATGGAGGGGGACATGACAGTTGCTAGCTGAACCACAGGACACAAACTCTGCCCGCAGCAAATTGAAAGCTTTAGCTTTTAACCCACTGAGCACCAGAGAGGTATCCAACAAATTGTGTTGCAATGCTTTGGATACCTATCTGGCACTCGAAAGGTTAGGAAAGAGAAGTGTGTGCACTGCATTACTATGCAATCCTTTGCGCACCCCTCTGGTCAATAAAGGGTTAATCGTGAGTGGGACGGGGTTTAAAGTGGATGTGTCACCTATTTATAACATAGCCTAAATAGTTAGGCTACATATCGAATGCTTCTAAAACTTTATTAATTTTTTTTTTTAAGTTTTATTTGTTGTAAATTTAACTTAGAAGGTCTGTCCCCCAGCTACTTCCCCATAGACTTCGGTTACCTGCTCTGTAACCGCAGTCCATCGCTCTGCCTCTGCTCTCCTGCCTCCTCCGATGATGGAGGCTTCTGTCTGTAAGCTGGAGCTGTCTCATTGGCAGAAATCGATATCTAGCCAATGAGACCGCTCCAGCTTACAGAAAGAAGCCTCCATTATCGGAGGAGGCAGGAGAGCAGAGGCAGAGCAGTCTATGTGGAAGTAGCTGGGAGACAGACTTTCTAAGTTTAATTTCCAAAAAATAAAACTTAAAAAAAAATTAATAATGTTTTAGAAGTATTCATTATGTAGCCTAACTATTTAGGCTATGGTATAAATAGGTGACACATCCACTTTAACAGATGTGGAAAAAGTGGTAGGAATATGCTGGGTAAGGAGGAGAAGTGGGCATGGAGTAGGAGTAATAGACTGGGAAGGAGCAGAAGTGGGCAGAGTTTCGTAAGAACCTCCCAACATCCAGAGTCTCTGGAACAAATCCAGAGAGTCCCCAGCTATGGGTTTCCTGCAGAATGCTTCTCATATATAGCATTGAAAGGTTTACAGCACAACTAATACATGGATAGTTACTGTGTCAGCAGTTCTATCCTCCTGTGAGCAAACTGGCCGGTGATGTCTGGGCTGCATTGTGAGCTCCGACAAAGCACAAGGAGACCAGAACAGAGGTATGAAAAGAGACCCATAAAGGGCACACTCATTGATCCCGTGAGAAGAGACTGTACTGGAAGACTTAAGTCTCAGAGTCTAGTCTCTAGTCTTGAGCAGTGCAGTCACCATTGACCCAATGTATCATTTTAGAATGCCTAACACAGAAGGTATATGAAGGTTGTGCATGCCACCTGTAAAGTGTGTGACAGAGAGCCATGCACTACCTGTTCTTTCCAGCGTTACTATCCCATTAATGTATGGAGACCTCATAAGAAGCAAGACATGACATATAGATAGACAGACAGATATAGATAGATAGATAGATAGATAGATAGATAGATAGATAGATAGATGGATGGATGTGTAATATTTAGCCTTTCATCTTTGTCCTTATACGGATCAAGAACAATTTATCAGAACGAATGTAAACAAATGAGTCCTCGGATACCTACTATGTCTCTAGATGGGAGAATGAAAAACCATGGGGCATATCTATAAAGACAAACAGAACAAATTCAATTCCCCAAATTCCCATAGATCGAAATGGATCTTTTAACCATTCTAGCATTCAAGCGGTTAAAATCCCTATTTGAATCAAGTGGAATGTTTATTTGTCCCCATATCATGCATTTGGTTTGCTCCAGAATTACTCCTGTTTTCTTTGTAAATATGGCTCTGAGGGCCACATTCTGATGAGCAAATCAACTTCACCATGGGGTAAAAAGACAAATTCCCCAAATGCTCCATGTTAAAAATGTGTCCTTTAACCCACTGAGTGCTAGAGAGGTCTCTACCCTCTAGCATTCAAGGGGTTAAACAATCTCTTTAAATCAATGGTTATTTTTATTTGTTCACTGAGATGCTCTGCCTTTGTCTTCTTAACCCACATGTCTCCAAATTTACACCTACGTACATTGCTGATTGAAAGAAAAAAGAATAAGAGAGAGTTCTCTTTGTGTGCCATGAACTAGTGGAGAGTTTAATAGAGTTTAATGGCCCTTGACACTGAGCCTGGATCAGATCTCAGGTTTCCATGCAGTGCAATGTGGGCTGACTTTTCCCATCCAATCTGTGCGCTAGTTTCTAAGATGCTGGAACAGCATCCATGTGAAGTGCAGATACTACGAGACATGACATCACTTCTAGAATCTGCTGCAATACTTTCCAGCATTCCCCGAGCCCTCTGGATAGTAGTGAATTGTTCAGCAACAATGTGACCTGTCACCTTAAAGGAGCCATCAAGTTTTTTTTTTTTTGTTGTGAAATACATATATATTTTTTTTTTCTGATGATCATACCTGGGAACTCTCAAACTGTGCTGACCCTGAGATCTTTGAAATATTAACCCATCGCTCTCCCCATAATGTACATGCTGTAACTTAGTGGTGCTCCTATCAGTCCTCGATAAAGCAGTAACATGCTATAATTTAGAGATATCTCTTCTTGAACACAAACAAGACAAGCATGACTTCTCCCTGTACCTTCCTGTTAGAAAGTGAACCAATTTAGAAACTAAAAAAGCAGTTTATTAGTGCAGGTTATGTGTAGATACCACTGGACTCTACTCACCCTTCCCCCCCGAAATTTAAGTCAAAACACTGAGTCTCAGGCTCAAAGCCTGGGAGTTCATATGTACGCTCATGAGTAATTGAAGGTTACTCTGCCTGCTGGGAGATTTTCAATTCAACAGTGACCATACCTCCAAAGTGTCCCTCTTTCGGATATATTAGGGGTCCCTCTTTGAGACCCAAATGCCTCTGTCCCTCTTTCCCACCCTGGTGTCCCTGTGTTCAGGAGATCAGACTGTGTGGTGTGTATGTAAGTGTATCACCCTGATGTCCCTGTGTTTAGGAGATCAGACTGTGTGGTGTGTATAGAAGTGTATCACCCTGGTGTCCCTGTGTTTAGGAGATCAGACTGTCTGGTGTGTATAGAAGTGTATCACCCTGGTGTCCCTGTGTTTAGGAGATCAGACTGTGTGGTGTGTATAGAAGTGTATCACCCTGGTGTCCCTGTGTTCAGGAGATCAGACTGTGTGGTGTATATATAAGTGTATCACCCTGGTGTCCCTGTGTTTAGGAGATCAGACTGTGTGGTGTGTATATAAGTGTATCACCCTGGTGTCCCTGTGTTTAGGAGATCAGACTGTGTGGTGTGTACAGAAGTGTATCACCCCGGTGCCCCTGTGTTTAAGAGATCAGACTGTGTGGTGTGTATATAAGTGTATCACCCTGGTGTCCCAGTGTTTAGGAGATCAGACTGTGTGCTGTGTATAGAAGTGTATAACCCTGGTGTCCCTGTGTTTAGGAGATCAGACTGTGTGGTGTGTGTATAGAAGTGTATAACCCTGGTGTCCCTGTGTTTAGGAGATCAGACTGTATGGTGTGTATAGAAGTGAATCACGTTGCTCCACAGCAATAAAACTCACATTAATGTTTGCATAAACTTTAGTATATGTGTTTATAAATTAGTCTGTGTAAATAAAATATTTTGGCCTTGCTCTAGGCTTATGATTAAGTGGTGCTCAAGTCATCACGAAATGCGTTAGGCTTAGTCCTGCGCATCTTATTTATATTCATTCATGGATGTTTTTATGAGTTATAAATAAAGTATTGGACATTTATATTAACTGGATTTGGCTGAAAATTCTTCAGCGGATCTGTGTGCGCATTCCTCCTGTTGTCCTCCTATATGTTGTACTAGTCATTTGCTTGTAATGTAAATCGTTTTTGAGAAATTAGCCTTTATTTGTTGATGGCACAGTGGGGCAATTTATGTTAATTAGTTTTTGTGCTGAGCCCAGTATTACACACATGGGCCTTTTTTCCTTTATTCCTTTGCGTTGGATACCTCTCTGGCACTCAAAGGGTTAAATAAAATTAGAAGTCAGTGTACTATGCCTGAGAAACATGGTTTCTGCGTGTGACATTTAGCCGTTATAAATACGTCGCCGGTTATAAGAGCTCCATATAAGAATCTCACAAATCAAAAAGGTGAGATTCTTATGGCGTCTTGTAAAACGTTGCCACTGCCCGCCCACACTGTCTCACATCTGTACCTGAATGCCTGCCAGCTGCTCACCGCACCGGGTATTACCATCTGTACCTGAATACCTGCCAGCTGCTCACCGCACCAGGTATGGCCATCTGTACCTGAATGCCTGTCAGCTGCTCACCGCACCGGGTATTACCATCTGTACCTGAATACCTGTCAGCTGCTCACCGCACCGGGAATTGCCATCTGTACCTGAATGCCTGTCAGCTGCTCACCGCACCAGGTATGGCCATCTGTACCTGAATGCCTGTCAGCTGCTCACCGCACCGGGTATTACCATCTGTACCTGAATACCTGTCAGCTGCTCACCGCACCGGGTATGGCCATCTGTACCTGAATGCCTGTCAGCTGCTCACCGCACCGGGAATTGCCATCTGTACCTGAATGCCTGTCAGCTGCTCACCGCACCGTGTATGGCCATCTGTACCTGAATGCCTGTCAGCTGCTCACAGCACCAGTATTGCCATCTGTACCTGAATGCCTGTCAGCTGCTCACCGCACCGTGTATGGCCATCTGTACCTGAATGCCTGTCAGCTGCTCACAGCACCGGGAATTGCCATCTGTACCTGAATGCTTGTCAGCTGCTCACCGCACCAGAAATTGCCATCTGTACCTGAATGCCTGTCAGCTGCTCACCGCACCGGGTATTGCCATCTGTACCTGAATGCCTGTCAGCTGCTCACCGCACCGGGTATTGCCATCTGTACCTGAATGCCTGTCAGCTGCTCACCGCACCGGGTATGGCCATCTGTACCTGAATGCCTGTCAGCTGCTCACCGCACCGGGTATTGCCATCTGTACCTGAATGCCTGTCAGCTGCTCACCGCACCGGGTATTGCCATCTGTACCTGAATGCCTGTCAGCTGCTCACCGCCAGGGGAGGGCTGTCCTGGGTAGCAGAGGGGCAATTGCCCCCTGGGCCAGTTATATTTTTTGGTCCAGTGGGCCACTGCCTCTCTCAGTCTCCCACTTGCTACTGTAAATGGAACTACATTAGTGATACCACAGAGATTACAACTGAAATAGAGCCATACTTGCAGCATAATCCACTTCCCTTGTAATATCACTAGTGTAACTTTACTTCAATTGTAATCTCTGCAATATCACTAGTGCAGCTTTACTTCAATTGTAAGCTCTGTAATATCACTGGTGTAGCACCATTTCATCTGTAAGCTATATGGAGGCAATTTTCTTACATCACAACATTTATGTCAATTTTAAAATTACCAGAAAGTAGTGGGCTGGGACACTGAGCTTGAATAACAGTAGAAATGAGCCACTTGATTGTATATGCCCCCCAGGCCACATGTTGCCAGCCCTTCCCTGCACCCCTCCACCACATTGTGTTACAACGCCAGAACCCTGCTGGATGGAAGAAGAACAAAATAGCCAGCAGACGGTTGTGCCATGGGAGTGGGTAAGAACTAGGCTACACATAGAGGGCAAACAGCTTGTTATAAACCTTAACCAGGCTAACGGGAAGGTCACATCATATGGACATTTTGACGAACAGCCCCACAGTGTGACGGTAGCCGAGGTTCCCCACTACCGGCTGTGTACACATACATGAGTGGAGGAAGGGACTAGACTATTGGTGGATTTACACGGTCTTTTGGATAGGACAGATACTTTATTGCTGTTTCTTTGAGAAGCATATTTGAATACTTTGAAGCTCTTTCAACCTACAGTTTATATTGGATGCTCTTGGAGATATGGGACATATCATAATAAAAGCAGCTCTAATTAATCATCATAGTATTTGGACTTTGGAGAGTGTTATTTCAATTCTGTCAGAGTTGTAGTTCAAGAGTAATTCAATGACAAAGTATCCCCCTCCCTCCCCTTTTACTGATGTAACACTGTTCAGCTAGAGCAGAAGGGAGGTGCCCAGATAGATTGCAGAGAGGGACAATCTTCAATTAAGGTAAGGGAAAAAGCTGAAAAACATGTCAAGGGGGGCAGGGCTTTCATTGTTCTCATAGGAAGAAGATTGTCCCCTTCTGTTATCTGTCTGGTCTATGGACTGCATTCCACATCTGAGAAGAGATGGCTTACACTAGGTAAAAGGGACGGGAGGGGAAACTTTGCTTGTGAATATCTCTCAAACCATAAAGGTTTGAGAGATAAGACTTATAGCGTTCTTCGTGTTTTTTTAATGCCTACAAAATAAAATAAAGATAAAATGAAGTATTACTATCCCTTTAAGTGCAAGACAGCCATGGGTCTTTAAGGAGTTAAAATAGAATCACATGTGCTTAGTGAAGAAGACATTCATAAAACTGAACTTAGAATTTAGAAAGTCATAAAACATGTTCTTGTTATTGACATAAGGGTTCATATTAACTTTGGTTTAAAGCAGAATCTCGTGTTCATTGAAGAAATTAATAATACTTCATGCTCGTGTTATCGCACTCTGAGATTTAAAGGGATAGTAATACTTAAAATGTAAAAAAAAATTGTTGTAGGGTTTATCCCCCTGAGTAAAACAAGGGTACTCACACTGCTGAAAGGTGTTTTATTCAGAAGTTATTACAGCTCAAAGCTGAATTTTTCAGATGCAATATCACAGTGGCCTTAAATTGTACAGTGGCGCTGTTGCTACACCATCCTATGGAGATTTGTGGTCCTGGGACCTGAGCTGTCCATAGGATGGTGTAGCAACAGCACCACTGTACAACTTCAGGCCACTGTGATATTACACCTAAACAATTCAACTTTGAGCTGTAATAACTTTTGAATAAAACACTTTTAAGCAGTGGGAGTAACCTTGTTTTACTCGGGGGGATAAACCCTACAACATATGTTTTTTTTTACATTTTAAGTATTACTATCCCTTTAATCATGAAAAAGTTAAGATACAATAAAATTAAAAAGCACACAAATCACTTAAATCCTAAAATGTCTCAGGGCATATAAATATTAGTTGTATTTCTTTTGATATTAAATTCTTTCGATCCTATGTATCAGAGAAAAAGGGAGGAATTCTGGAGCAAACCAATTGCACCATGGGTGGGGAGACATAAATATTCCACAAATTCCCATTGATTTAAAGGGGGCTGCTAACCCCTTGAATGCCAGAGAGATCTCAGCAATGCGTTGGAGATCTCTCTCTAGCTGTCAAGGGGTTAAAATAAATTTACATCAATGAGAATTTTTCTTTGTCCGCTATGGTTCAGATGGTTTTCCCCAAAATTGCTCCATCTGTATTCGATGCATGTGGCCCTATGCTTGGGCTCAGACGGAATGCTGTATAAAGGCAGTGTGGAGTCATTCTGTGACTAAGCAAATGAACCATAGTTAAATAAAACCCTCCCAAAATTCCCATTGATTTCACAGGGGCCTTTAACCTCCTAAATGCTGGAGAAGTGTCAAACTCATAAAGAAATTAGTGGAAACTATTGTTTACCCTCTGCGCTTTTGGTTTGACCCAGAATCACTCCGCATTGTATGTAAAGCCCATCGCAAGGTTTTTAGTAACAAACAAAACAAAACAAACAGGAGCAGCTAAATGCGTAAATATATTAACCTTCTGAGTGCCAGAGGGTTACGCAATGCGTAAACATTTTTTTTTTTTTTTTTTTTATAAACTGCTATATAAAATTTGCTATAAAGTAGTGACTACATATTATGTATGGATCCAAGAGGTTGGAGCAATGCTTTGTAGGGATTATTGTTATTCTTTATATATATATAGTGCCAACTAATTCCACAGCGCTGTACAATAGGGTTAAAACTGAGTTGTCAAACTGCATCCCTAGTGGGATGAAACAGCGCACATTTTGGGATATCCTTGATTGTGCATAGAATTTGCAATCATTAGCTCATTCCTTATCCTATATAATAATTCCCTAAAACGTGTGTAACGACACAGTCATGCGCAGTAGAGACTGCTGAGTGTGCTGCAGTCATACACAGTAGAGACTGCCCGCGCCGCGCTGATATAGAGCTGTACGCTCCGAAGGAATGTCCAGCACTGTATCAGCCGCAGCGCAGGCAGTCTCTACTGTGCATGACTGCCCCGCGACCGGCTGCCAGTGGCACTATGGCCTGTGTAACGGGCTCTTCAACTAGTCTAATAATTAGACTGTAAGCTTTTTGGGCCAGGGCGTCCTTCCCAATATATGATTAATCTAGTTGTGCTTATCCAGTGCTAATAATAATCACACTTTAGCCTTATGCTCTTATCTCTGTTTTATTTTAATTGTACAGTTACTGTTTCTGTAAAGCACTGTGTAGATGAATGGTGATACGCAATGCGTTGGATACCTCTCTGGCACTCAGAGGGTTACTTATTTTTAATCTTTCTTTTTAATTTTGAAAAATGCATTTCTTACTTTCAGCTGTAGGTGGAGCACAAAGAACAGAACACACAGAGTTCTGATATGAGTTCATTCTGCAAATCTACTATTGCAGGAGTCTTCAGTCTGTCATCTGGATCCACCAAAATGGCAGGTTTCCTGGATCTCTTTACATGAACACAGCAGGATCAGACAGTGAACATGATAGAACCATCTCTGTATGTGTTAGAGTAGTCTTCAACCCTGCACTGATGGTGGAGCTGACTTTGTAGCCTATGAATTAGTGTAAGCATAAGCAAATTTTGGCACTCCATCTGTTGGTTACTATAGCTCCCATTATCCCCAACCAGCTTTTGATTTTGGGTACTGTAATCTCCCAGCAGCTGGGGGGATAGGCACTAAGGGGCGATGCTATGATGAGCAGGGGAGTGCTGGCAACTTTTGGCCTGTGGGGCAAGTACAATTAAGTGGCCTATTTCTATTACCGCTCCAACCCAATGTCCCAGCCCACCCCCTTTTGTTAATGTTATAGCTGGCATTTATGTTATGGATTAAGTCAAGTGATACCTCAGAGCTTATAACTGAAATGGTAGTACACAATTGATACCACAGAGCTTATAACTGAAATGGATCTACACTAGTGATTCCACAGAGCTTATAACTGAAATGGTAGTACACAATTGATATCACAGAGATTACAATTGAAATGGATCTACACTAGTGATACCACAGAGCTTACAATTGAAATGGAGCAACACTAGTGATACCACAGAGCTTACAATTGAAAGTGAGCTACAATACTCGTGTAGCTCCTTCAATTCTGTTTACTCCATTTACAGCAGCAAATGGGAAATTGAGTGAGGCAGTGGCCCACTGGCCCATATTCATGACCAGCCTGGGAGGCAGTTGCCCCCTTGCCCCCCTGGCCAGCCCTCCCCTGATGATGAGGTATGTCTGACGATGTGTGTCAATCACTTTGCCATAAAGAATTCAAAACACTTCTCCATAGGTACTAAGAATTAACTATGCAAGGGGATGTGCTCAAATTTCAGCACCACAAACAGTATTTCTCCCTTAACCTAGATTATGGTCAAGCAAGTAGGGTACTGGTTTGTATAGCTAGGGGCATTAGTAGCAGAAAAAGGAGAGTGATCATGCCATTCGACAGATCTCTAGTTAGACCTCACCTACAGTATTGTGTACAGTACTGGAGAACCCATCTCCAGAAGGATATAGATACTCTAGAGTATTGTGTACAGTACTGGAGACCCCATCTCCAGAAGGATATAGATACTCTAGAGCAAATTCAGAGAAGGGCTACTAAAATGGTGAATGGTTTACAGGAAAAGAAATATCAGGGTAGACTAAAAGATCTGAACAGGTATAGCTTGGAGAGCGGGGATATGATAGAAACATTCAAATACATGAAGGGATTCAGCAAAGTTCAGGAGGGAAGTGCATTTCAAAGGAGTAAAAATGTTAGGACAAGAGGCCATAGTCTACTTCACTGAGAGGGTAGTGGATAAGTGGAATAGCCTACCAGCAGAAGTGGTAGAAGTTAATACAGTGACAGAATTTAAGCATGCATGGGATAGGCATAAGTCTGTCCTTAACATAAGACAAGACCAAGGACCAAAAAAGGTTTGAGGTTTTTACAGTAGGAAAATGGGCAGACTAGATGGTTCGAATTTTTCTTATCTGCCGTCAAATTCTATGTTTCCCTGTTGCTATGTGATGTATGGGTGTGTGGCAATGGGTGGGATTAAGGACATTCAGCGTGCCTTACCTATGTGAGTCTGAGATATGAGATAATCCTATCCAGGTTAATATGGACCCACCATTTTAACAAATGCATCTTAAACTAGAGACCAGACTCTGGCCTCTCTTTATCAGTGAGTCTCCTCTAAAGGTCTGTCGGCACACCAACCACTGATGTTTCACTTATCAAGTTTAATTTGTTTTATGGGGAATTAAAATCTGCCATTATTTTGTACTAGCAATTCTTCTGTAAAATAAATAGTTTATGACAGGGGTGTCCAAGTTTTCTCATTCATGGGCTTCGGGTTCAGAAAACCATAAATGTGGGCACTTCATTTTTTCTTTATTGATAAAAGTGGTGACTTATAGCCTGTCAACTATTAAAACATATGGATTTATTCATTTACTGATCAAGTCAGTAACAATACTGATATATAACAGACATCAGATCTTGAACTGTACAGAACGACAAACAGTGGATTAGGTCTTACTGGCTACTAGTTTATGTGTTCTAGTTAATTAGATAAAATAATATACTTTTTTTTAAATCTCAGGCGGGCCATCTCCAGGGGTCAGGCTGGGCACTTTTGGCCCACGGGCAGCACATTGGACGCCCATTATGAGCAAGTATCCTTTATGTTTTGCCAGCACAGTGTGGCACTTTATGCTAATTTCCTGCATAGTGTGCAAATTAATTATACCTAAGGCCAAACATTCTGCCACTGTGCAATCAGAAATGCCCCCACTGTATGGGCTCCTTCTGGATTAATTCATAGCCTGGTGTGTGGTAATATTGGCTCAGCACATACACTATAAAATGCCACATTGCGCTAATAACAAATCATGGTTAAAGGGATACTAATGTCCAATAATAATTGTATGTGGTATTGTAGATTTAAAAAAATAAATTATGTGCAGCAAATCCCATCTCCGACCTTTATGGATTGAGAGATATTCACATCTAAAATTCCCCCTCCCCTCCTATTCTCCTGACGTCAGCCCTCTTCTGACAGCAGGAGATCCCGGTCCTGGGACCAGCCGGCGACTCTTCAGCAGAGCCGAAATCGCGTTATTTAAAAAGACTTCATTGGAATGGTCTACAAAGTGAGCCTGGTTTGCAAGCATACTTTGTAGACTGTTCCAATGAAGCAGTTTTTTTTTTTTTTTTTAAATATTGCTATTTCGGCTCTGCTGAAGATCCTTCTCGAGTCGGCCGACACGGATCTCCTTCTGTCAGCTTTATAGCTGACATCAGGAGAAGGGGATGTTGGGGGGAACTTTAGCGGCGAATCTCTCAAACCATAAAGGTCTGAGAGATGGGATTTGCTGCACATCATTTATTTCCTTAAATCTACCAAAACAAAATAAAATCATTATCGGACATTACTATCCCTTTAATTTGTGAAAAATACTTTATATTACCAACAAATGGCTAGTACAACAAATAAGCAGTTTTTAATCCTTTTTAACTCCAGAGGCGCACGCAACACTCTGCGCTTCACACCCACTGACACTCAAAGGGTTAATTCTAACAGGGAGTTGTAGTCTCCAACAGTTGAAGCTGTCTGTCCCTGGGCTAATGTATAGTTTGTGTCAAACAATAGTGGATAAGACCTAGGATCAGATGGTGAGCCTCAGATATAAATTGGGTCATCAAAGTGCTGTACTGTTTAATAAATGCGTGTGTACAATTTGTTGTCAACCTCTTCCTCTTGGATGCAGGGTTGGTTTAACCCTTTGAGTGCCAGAGGGGTATGCAACGCATTGCTTTGCAATGCGTTGCGTACCCCTCTGGCACTCAAAGGGTTAAGCAATATATATATATATATATATATATATATATAAAGCAGAGTGCATCCTTAACCCCTCAGATGATAGATAAGTCTCTAATGAATTAAGTAAAAGCTACACCTGTTCTCCGCTGCTGTAACTGCTCAGTGCATAACTTGCTACAATCTGGAACTTAAAATAAATTTCATAGAATGTTCAGATCACACCCGGATTCACACAATGCCAAGTGCACACACCTACCATACTTTGAGAATTAATTTCCACACCTATCTGCAAATAATGCTGAGTTTTCATACCTGGAAATATATATAAATATAGATGGGCGGGCACTGGTGAACATAAATCAGCTATGTTAAATACAATAAATGGTGTGGTGCACTCTAAGGATCAAAAGATATACATATTTCAAAGAAAACAGGGGGAGGAGCAGGGAGTTTTCACACCTGAGTTCACACATTGAACAGACTATACTATGTACCGAGATCATAGGGGATGGGGGATACAGAGAGTTCAAAACGGTGATCTATGAGATCAAGAATTTGGATTCTCACGCAAGACTTTTTGCAAAATATTCAAGAGTTAAGAGCCAGCCGTGCAATATAGGTGAAAGTGCACGTCCTTATGCCCAGCCAGCAATGATAGAAGAAGCATTCCGCTCCTGATGCAACCTCTTGGCCATTCATGTTCGGCTGTTATTTGTGAACTTTGTGTCACTGTGATTGCACAGTGCAGGACAGGGGAAATCGATTATTGGCACTCAGCTCCCATCATTCCTGACCAACCAAAAGTTATTGTGTAAAGGACTTTCCCCAGGTCAAAGTTTGTTGGCAGAGGCGTAACGAGAAGCCACCTGGACCTGGTGGAGTAACTGCAATGTGCCCCCCCACCACAATCCCCCACCCATTGCCCCCAGTCTCTACATTTCACTCCATTGCCCCCCATCTCCACATTGCCCCCCCAATCTCCACACTGCCTCCACCTTGCCCCCCAGTCTCCACATTGCAACCACATCTCCACATTGCCCCCCAGTCTCCACCTTGCCCCTCCTGACCCCCCTGTGTCCATCTCCTACCTCCCTGGTGGTCTAGCGGTGTGGCATGAGAGATGCGTGCCTCCTTCGGCTCAGATCTTTATAGTGCTGGAGCTCACACGCGGTTCTCAGTACTGCAGTAATGAGATGATGTAATCTCCCATCGCTCTGCATTACTAGAGAGCCAGATAGGGAAATCATCTCACAGACCTACGTGCTGCATGCCGGACAAGGGGGTAGCAGGGGGTGGCTGGCCCCTGGAATGACAGGCCCGGTCGCAGGTGTGACCCCTGTTGTTATGCCAGTGTTTGTTGGGTTTTTTGTTTTGTATTTTTCCAAGAAGGATACATTGAGATTGTCTGTCATTTTCAGGTATGGTCTGGGGAACTGATGTTATTAATACCTAATTTAATGGTATTTACTTTATCTTCTTCTACAGGGTGAAAGGGTGAGATGACCCTGCCACCCCAATTCAGGGTCAAAAAACTTTGATTTCTCTGAGAAAGCAAATGACGACAAGACTAAGAGACTGATTCGTCAAGCAGGGGCGGACTGACAGGACCCAGGGCCCCTGGTCCAAAAAAAGTCTGGGCCCCCTGTCCAATGACATTGGCCCCACCCCATGGCATCATAAACTCCACCTCCCTCTAATCCTCAGCCCCCCACTACATCCTCAGCCCCGCGCACCCCCCACCCCTCCACACACACTCCAGTACCACACCAGGCCATCCAGTAGCCCCACAAGTCACCCAGTACCCCACCAGTCCATGCAGTAGCCCCACAAGCCATCCAGTTTCCCCACAAGCCACCCAGTAGCCCACCAGGCCATCCAGTAGCCCCACAAGCTATCCAGTTGCCCCACAAGCCATTCAGTACCCCACCACACCATCCAATAGCCCCACAAGCCGTCCAGTAGCCCCACAAGCCATTCAGTACCCCACCAGGCCATCCAATAGCCCCACAAGCCATCCAGTAGCCCCACAAGCCATCCAGTAGCCCCAGGCCATCCAGTACTCCCACAAGCCATCTAGTACTCCCCCAAGCCATCAAGTACCACCCTCCAGGCCATCCAGGATTGGCTTACCTGTATATGTGCACTACGTGCTTGTCCTCTTTAGCTGGCTAGGTGGCCAGCCAGCCGGTAAGGTCCCCTGTGGCAGGCTGGCTCTGAGTCCCACTCTCTCCCCACCGCATCATGTCGCGCCCCTGTGCGCCATGATGACATAACTGCGCATGCTGTGTACACTGTGCACAAAGAAGAGAAAGAGGCAAAGCTGCGAGAAAAGCGCTTGTTGCCAGCAAGACTCACAGCAGTCGTGACTGTCAGGCAGCTGCTGAGTGGCTCTGTACTGGCATCAAGCGTTGTGGTGCATTGGATGGGAATGGTCAGGGATCAATCAGGCAGCGTACACTAAGGCCTCAGTGAGCATGTTGCGGAGGCTGACAGCTGATTTAAATAAATGCGGATGGACACCTAAGGCAAGGTAGCGGACGGCTGACAGTGTGGCACATTATCATTGGTGGTGGCAGCGGCGGGCCCCCCTCGGTGACAGGCCCTCAGTCCATGACCGAATGCCCGAATGGTCAGTCCGCCCCTGTCGTCAAGATAATTCTGGAGCAAACCAACTGCACATAAGGAAGAAATCAACATTCAACAAACCCCCATTGATATAAATGGAGATTTTAACCTCTCTAGCATTCAAGTGGTTAATTCAGTAGGCATTTTTATTTGCTCCATATGGTGCAATTGGAGTGCTCAGAATTGCACCTGTTAGCTTGATAATTAGGCTCTCACAACAATTCTCTGCCAAACCCCCTGCACCAATGGGGAGAAATATATAAGGTGATATTTCTGGCATTCAGAGGGTTAAATTTAAGACTGAATATCACTGAGAGCATAAAATGTAACAACTCGGAAGAATGACAATGCTTTATTGCAGTGTTTCTCAACTCCTGCCCTCAGGACCCACTAACAGGACAGGATATGATGATTTCCTTGTTAGAGCACAGGTGAGTTAATCAATGTGAATGAGCCTCTGATCACCACACCTGTGTTCTAGCAGAGAAATCCCTAAGCCGTGGCCTGTTAGTGAGTCCCGAGGACCGGAGTTGAGAACCACTGATTTATTGGCTGTGCAAGTGATGAAACTCTTATAAAAGCGTATAAAAAGCAAGTTTCAGCAGAACCAACTGTTTTAATATGCGCTGTCTAATCAAGCGTATCACTTTTGCCAGAATGCATTCTGGAAAATTAAACACTTTACTTTTATAAAAACATACCCTCCGGCATTTCCGCACCGGAAAGTTTGGCCATTCTCACTGGTGCAGAACAATATCACTTAGCACGGGTGAGCAATAATCATTTCTAAACATCTTATTAAAAGAACATCTTTACATAACCCTTTGACTTCCAGAAGGGTACGCAACATATTGCAACAAAATGCTTTGTGTACCTCTCTGGCACTCAAAGGGTGAATATGCTTCTAAAATGACTACTTACTTAAAAGTTACCTAGGTGAAACACTGGACATACAATAGAATAACCTGGATATTGTATGAAGCTTCTTAATATTTAAACAGATTGATTCAATGGGAAAAAAATGAATATTCCAGTTTTCGAGTTGCAAATTTAATAAAACTACTTAACGCACATTGATCTAACTGTGGACACGAGTAAACTTCATACTATAGAAAAATCTTACAAAGATATAAATATTTATGTGCACCATTGTACATTAACATCATAAACGGGGATCAGTAGTAGAGGTGATTTCCAACTGTGTTCGTCAACTTACCGGATGAAGAGGAGGAGGCTCTCTGTGAGCTGGTAAATAATATATACACTGTGGATAGGTGACAATTTTAATTTGCTTCCTGTGGTAATTTCCATGGACTAGAGGTAGGGTGACCAGACCTCACCTTTAACCTGGGATGCATATGAAAAATGCGTACTGCAGGGCTGCTTTGATTTTGGTGCACTCCTGAAATATGCCTATTTCCTATGTCTACCTGGTTAAAGGTGAGGTCTGGTCAGCCTGACTAGAAGACATGTTTCTCCTTTCCGGTTGAATGAAAAATGTCAGCAATAATGGAAATGCATTATGGCGGAAAGGATAAGCACACTGTGTGCGTAATTCTTTAAAGACCAGAGCTGATAGTTAAAATGGTGAGTAGGCTGAGTCTTATGGCAACATAACCATACAAAAATGCTAGCAGGCTAAGGCCTACAACAACATACTTAAGCCATGAAAAAAATTGTTTTTGTCTGTCAGCAGGCTGGTTGGGACTTACATTATCCGCTGCTGATGGAGTTAGTCATTATGCTCATACAATGGATCTAATGGGTTGCTAGCTATGGCAACATAAGCCTTTAAAAAAACACTAACAGGTTGAGGTCTACAGCAGCATTGTCAGACTAATCTGGTCTAACACTCGCCTATTGAATGCTGCTGCCTTCCCTTCCCTGTGTCAGGCTGAGTCAGCTGATGCTGTCTTGACCTCTCAGTTTCCATGGTTGCTCTCCTTACTGTTATCAGCTACTTCCTCTTTGCCCTTGTATCTGATTCTGGTTGCAAGTGCGTTCTCCTGAGCTGCTGATTATCTGTACATGACCTGGCTTCCTCTGACATCCCTTCTGACTCATGGCTTGTTCCTGACATTGCTGATCTCCATAGTCCTGACCCCAGCTTGTCTGAGTACCTGTCTTGGTTCCTGACTGTTACAGCTTACCTTAGTTTCAGCGTCATCTACAGGTACAAGGCTTCAAGCATGCAGCAGGCCTCTGTTTTATTTGTTTGCTTCCTGTAGTCTCCTCCTACCTACTTCCTCCTACCTACTTCCTCCCTCTGAGCTGCTCCTCCTACCTACTTCCTGTGGAGGGGTTTAAAAGGCAGACTGAGTCCTGACTCAGTTGCCCTTGCATTGTTGTGCTTAGCAGTTCTCTTACCTTGGGCTCTGTGTATGACCTGGCTAGTCTTCCATCCAACCTGGTGCTGACCTGTGGCTCTCTCTGACTATTCTTTTGCATATCCCTATTAGTGGGCATCCCACCTGGTGCAGACCTGTGGCTCTGGCTGACTACCTGAACTGTGAATAGCTTGGCTTGTCTGACTACCCCCTCTTGTGCTGACTTGTGGCTCTGTCTGACTACTCGTACGTTTGCTCCCTTTACCTAGCAGACACCCAACTTAGTGCGGATCTTGGGCTGTGGTAGACCAGCTCTGATACTGACTGCAGGCTTGAGTCAGTTATCTACTCCCTCTCTGACTGCAGGCTGAGTCAGAGTCCCCTCTTTACTGATGGCAGGCGTGCGTCGGTACATCTCCTACTTCGGATCAAGATCTTGTGTTACTGTTCCTGCTCCTGTTCTGTTCCTGGTTCCGGTAGAGACTACCAATGGCTGAGGCCTAGTCTCTAGCATTGTGGTCAAGCTTGGCAACCTATTATTTCTGATAACTATGCTCGCTGGCTTCTAACCCTCTGCTTGTTTCTTTGTATATATTTGCCTACTTCCTATTGTATATATTTGCCTACCACTACTATTAATTGCATTTAACTATACCGTACTGACTCCTGAACTTCTCTGAGAACCGTGACACTGTCCCCGGCTTGTCCTTTGGTTTATGGCCCTGAATCCTGATTTTGCTTTTGTTATTTTAATAAAGGTGGATAAGGACCTCCATTTTAAGCAGGTGATGAAACAGGTTGTTCCTGTAATGCATTGTTAGGAGGCAGAGGCCTATAGCAACATAAGCCTTGAAAACTTGTTAGCACTTAGAGCGGGAACTAACCGATTGCTTGTACCACTTTGACAAAGTTGTACTTGAAAAATAACTGCAGCTCGAGGTATGCCAGCAGGGTGCAACACATGTTATTGATTCTTTAAAAACTTTTTTTTTCAGCAAAAGAATAATGCACCATGTGAACCGCCAACATTTTGGATTATTTTTATGCATTTTTTTTTCTTCTTTTTAAGACCTCAGTAAGTGTGTATCACGGCGCCCGTGATTATGCGACATTTTGACAGGCTTATTTCCTGGAGCCTTTTCATTGGCTGTACTGTACAGCTCTTCCCAGTGACAGCTCTTGGCTCAGTTGGGCGCTTCCGGTTGCCTTCCACCTTAAGACCATAGCGTACATTAACCCCTTCGGGGGTGGCACAGGCACACTGTGGTGGATAGTCTCAGTTGGGCATCTGTTCCTGGCACGAGCTCTGACTCACACAGTTGTAGTCTCCTGTGGGCGTCCACCATTGCAAACTCCCGTTCAGGTGAACTTGCCTGTTCTTTACTGCCATCCTGTCACTGTCGCTATCCCTGTCCACAGGCAACATTGGACCTCCGCTTATCTGGGTGACTGAGTCAGTGGCTTCACTGGCATTCCTGGACTTTATTACACTGTATCAATCATATTTACCTGACCTGTGTCATTGTATTCTGTAGTACGTACTGGACCCGTGTGGGTTAAACTTGCTAATGTAACCTGTCCTGTGTCAGTTATTTATGTGCTATATGCTGGACCCGTGAGGGTTACGTTATTCCTTGTGTGCGTTAAATAAAATTGTGTTTTTACCAACATCTGCCGTTTCTGAGTGTACTGAACCATAACAGTGTGGGTTGGCTGCACATAGAAGAAGAACTGTGTAAGTTAAATGTATTAACATGAGTAGGGGTGGTGGAGGTGGAGGCAGTGGCAGGTGTGGGGACTCAATGGGTGTTATGCAGTAAGGCGTGATAAAGTGGTGATAAAGTGGAGATGACTTCTCCAGTGATATCACTTCTCTAGTTCCTATGTTATTCCATGAAGTCTATGCACTAAGATTTCTCCAAAGTTGGAGAAATCTTAGTGCATTGGCTCCATAGAATAACATAGGAACTAGATAAATTATGTCACTGGAGAATTTATCTCCGCTTAATCACCTCTTTATCACCCCTTAGTGCATCTCCTCCAGTGACTCTTGTCTACTGCATGTGACTCAGAATCTTTCTCTACCATGCTTTGCAGTTACTCAACACCAGTAGGAGTAGTATTGAAAAAAATCGTATACTAGTGACTGAGACCTCTAACACAATACTCTTATGGGTGTCTTGGCCCTGGGGATATTTAGCAGTGCTTCTATTGCTGCTAATCATCACACCCTTGTTCTGCTGGTGTGTCATCCAGGCAGACCTGTGGTTGTGCTTCAGGTGGGATTTCAACGAGGATGTGCCTAGATGTGACCCTGCTTCCCCCTGCTTAAATCATTTACACAGAGACAACGTAGTTATGTAATAAGTAGTGTTGAGCGAGCGTGCTCGGCCGATGCTCGGATCGGCTCGAGCATCGCTCTGCTCGGCACATGGCGGTACTCGTCGAGTACCGCCATGTGCTCGCCCGCCATGTTCGGGTGGCGGGGATCTGTGCCGGAGGAGGCACAGATCTGAAGACGCTCCGCTGGACCACCAGGGACTGGAGGTACGGGGGCATTGCGGAGATGAAGGGGGCATTGCGGAGATGAAGGGGGACATTGTGGAAGAGGGGCATAGCGGAGATGAAGGGGGACATTGTGGAAGAGGGGCATAGACTCTATGCCCCTCTTCCACAATGTCCCCCTTCATCTCCGCTATGCCCCTCCTCCACAATGTCCCCCTTCATCTCCTCTATGCCCCTCTTCCACAATGTCCCCCTTCATCTCCGCTATGCCCCTCTTCCACAATGTCCCCCTTCATCTCCTCTATGCCATAGAGGAGATGAAGGGGGACATTGTGGAAGAGGGGCATAGCGGAGATGAAGGGGGACATTGTGGAAGAGGGGCATAGAGGAGATGAAGGGGGACATTGCGGAGATAAAGGGGGACATTGCAGAGATGAAGGGGGCATTCGGAGATGAAGGGGGCATAGCGGAGATGAAGGGGGGCATTGACCAGGCACCCTCCCCTCATCAGAGCAGGGGGTGCCTGGTGTAATGCTCGTGTCGCCCCATTGTATTCAATGGGGCTCGGGTGCTCGGCCGAGCACTCGAGCCTCAGGGGGTGCTCGGTCAGAGCACCCGAGCACCCGAGCATCGGGGTGCTCGCTCAACACTAGTAATAAGACATGACAGAGATGAGATAAAGTGACTTCTCCAGTTTATCACTTCTCCAGTTCCTCTGTTATTCTATAGAGCCTAGGCGCTAAAATCACCAAAGGTGAAGAAATCTTAGTGCATAAGCTCCATAGAATAACATAGGAATCTCCACTTTATCATCTCTTTATCACACCTTAGTGCATCTCTCCCAACATGTTAACTTTTGGATTGTAAGTGAAATATCTCCATACTGGTGATTTTATAGACTGAGCAGTTACTGTTAAGTGTCTGACTGTGCTGTTAGCGCATAGAGATGTTTAGTCTGTCTGGAAATAATGTAGAATGTATGTCTCTGTATCTAGTATCTGTCACTCTCAGTATCAGCTCAGTTGCAGGATCTTGTGCCCTTCTATCACCTCAGTCAAAAGTTTTTTTATTTTGTTGCTGTTTTTTTTTAAACTGCCTGTCACTGTTTACAATATATACCCACATTCCCTGCAACTGCAAAGAACTCCAGCTCCTCATCTTTGCCTGTCTGCCTCTACACTGTCAAAATTTCAAGCAGCTTTCTATTGCAGTGTTATTTCCTACAGCAAAGTCAGATTTGGCAGCAGCTTGCAAACTGCAATAAACTTACAGTACACAGCAGCAGGTGCAGCACCAAAGTCTACCACACCACACCACAATATGGGCTGTATTTTCAAAAGAAAAACGGAGGAATTCTGGGACAAACCAACTGAATAATAGGGGATAACTAAGAATTCCAAAAATTCACATTAATTTAAATTTTGATTTTAACCCCTTGAATGTGAATTTTTAGTTCTCCCCAGCAGTGCAATTGGTTTGCCCCAGAACTCCGTTTTTCTTTTGAACATACAGTCCTAAAGGCTTGTCCCTTTTGTTCTTCTCTGTGTGGATGTACAATTGACACAGTAACATAGCAACACAGTGTATGTAAAGCACAGTATGTCTGTGTGTGCCTGTTCTCTGTTTGTCTTGTCTTGAATACATGATATATACAGTTGAAACCAGAAGTTTACATACACTATATAAAAATACACATATGCATGTTTTTCTCACTATCTGACATGAAATCAGAATAAACTTTACCCGTTTTAGGTCAATTAGGATTACCAAAATTATTTATATTTGCCAAATGCCAGAATAATGAGAGAGAGAGAGAGAATTTTTTAAGGCATTTTACTTTCTGCAAAGTCAAAAGATTACATACACTAGGATTAATATGCCTTTAAACAATTTGGGACAGCCCATATGATGATGTCATGTCTTTGGAAGCTTCTGATAGGTTTATTGGCAACATCTGAGTTAATTAGAGACACACCTGTGGATGTATTATTAATGCACACCAGAAACACACTGATTCTGTGTGTAACATCATGGGAAAGTCTAAAGAAATCAGCCAAGATATCAGGAAGAGAATTGTGGACTTGCACAAGTCTGGATCATCCTTGGGTGCAATTTCCAGATACCTGCAGGTGCCTCGTTCATCTGTACAAACAATTATACGCAAGTACAAACAAGATGGGAATGTCCAGCCATCATATCGCTCAGGAAGGAGACAGGTTCTGTGTCTCAGAGATGAACGTGCTTTGGTCCGACATGTGCATATCAACCCAAGAACAAAAGCAAAACACCTTGTGAAGATGCTGGCGGAAGCTGGTAAGATTGTGTCATTATCCACAGTGAAATGAGTACTGTATCAACATGGGCTGAAAGGCCACTCTGCCAGGAAGAAGCCATTACTCCAAAAGAAACATATAAAAGCCAGATTAATGTTTGCAAATGCACACAGGAACAAAGACCTACATTTTTGGAGACATGTCCTGTGGTCTGACGAAACTAAAATTGAACAGTTTGGCCATAATGACCATCGTTATGTTTGGAGGAAAAAGGGAGAAGCTTGGAAGCCTAAGAACACCATCCCAACTGTGAAACACGGGGGTGGCAGCATCATGTTGTGGGGTTGTTTTGCTGCAGGAGGGACTGGTGCAACTCACAAAATAGATGGCAACATGAGACAAGAAGATTATGTGGCAATACTGAAGCAACATCTCAAGACATCAGGCAGGAAGTTAAAGCTTGGGCGGAAATGGGTCTTCCAAATGGACAATGACCCAAAGCATACTGCCAAACTGGTTACAAAGTGGCTTAAGGATAACAAAGTCAATGTTTTGGAGTGGCCATCACAAAGCCCTGATCTCAATCCTATTGAAAATTTATGGGCAAAGCTGAAAAGGCAGGTGCGAGCAAGGCGACCTACAAACATGGCTCAGTTACACCAGTTCTGTCAGGAGGAATGGGCCAAAATTCCTACCAGCTATTGTGAGAAGCTTGTGGAAGGATATCCAAAACGTTTGACCCAAGTCATACAGTTTAAGGGCAATGCTACCAAATACTAATGAAATGTATGTAAACTTTTGACTTTGCAGAAAGTAATAAAAATGCCTTAAAATTTTTCTCTCTCTCATTATTCTGGCATTTGGCAAATATAAATAATTTTGGTAATCCTAACTGACCTAAAACGGGTAAGGTTTATTCTGATTTCATGTCAGATAGTGAGAAAAACATGCATATGTGTCTTTTTATATAGTGTATGTAAACTTCTGGTTTCAACTGTATATATATATCTATAAAACTGAGGAAGGCCAGCTTCCCTGACCGAAACATTGACAGGAAAACTTTCATTTTCACCATTTACAAACCCTGGGAGTGCTGCTCCAATTCTCTTCTATACCAATGGTGGCCCTTCCGACTGCACCCAGGTATTAATCCCTTTAATGGAAAGTGCTTCCTGTAATATTTAAACTGTAATACCTTTGTAACAATGCATGTCCCAGCAATGAATAGGACCCTTTTAGCAGGAAAAGCCCAATCTCATACATATTTTTATAATAAAGGTTAACTAAGCCTTTAAACCTGTTTTCACATATACAAACTAGGGGTGTCAACATTTTTTTCTGCAAGGACCAGATTAGCAAATGAACAATAAATCAAGGGCCACTTAATTCTAACGTAACAGTATTTAAAACAAACATGCACAGAATGAGATCCGATACTATTATATGCAATCCATATCTAGGCTATTACCCTACCTTAAATTTTGCTACATATACATATATACCTGCCATTGACTATCTGCCTTACAGCTGAGCATCAGGCAAAGATTTTTGTGCTTTGTGGCGGGTCACATTTTATTATTAAAAGTTCTGCATAAAGGCCACTATGGACACACTGAATGCCACAAATGGACCTTGGACCATAGTTTGAACATTCCTGTATAATCTGAACTGGTGGAGAAAGGGTCAAGAGCAATTACCTTGTAAACTTTTCCCTGTCAGTGGGATTGCTCCCAGTGCTGGCTAGGGGATGTTGGGAATTGTAGTCCTCAACAGCTAGAGAGCCAAAGGTTTCCTTCCCCTGTTGCAGCACATGGCATGCACCTAAGATCTTCTGCTGAGATGATTTGCGTATCTGAACAAGTTATAGCTGTCTGGCAAAACAATAATCAAATCATTAAAGTTCTACAATAGACTATCAGTGTAAAAGATCAAACAAGTTAAACATAATGACATAGGGTCATAAAAAACAATATTATAGGATAACCCTAAAAGGTCTGATGGCCATTAAATGTGTACGTTAATGTATAATATACTGTAATATAATAATCCACATGCATTACCTTGTAAATGTACTGCAGTGTGTTAACCTCAAGGGTTGGATATAAACCAGGGGTGTCCATACTTTTTTCTCCAAGGGACAGAATGAGAAAAGGAGACTGGATTGTGGGCCAAACTGCATACAAAGTACTTAAGAATTAAAGGGATGTTATCTGGAGCTGAATTCCTATCAGCTGTTCAGATGGCATCAGAATTATATGGCTCATGGGCACAAATTTTGTGGGTTGCACTCACATCCCTTATAGGCTCTTAGGGTCAGTTTGGAGGCCCTTCAGTAGAGCCTTTGTGGCTTTATTGGCAGATCTTAAACCAAGGTTTCCTCCCAGGTGTGCAGTTGTCGCTTGGGAACTATCAATGTGACAGTTGTCCTTTAGGTACAAAATAGAGTGTAGGAACGTAGGTTAACATTAAACACGTTTCAAATGACTTGGGCGCATGCAGAAATGCCATCTGGTCCATAAAATGCTTCAGTGAGGAGGGACTTTATATTTTGTACTTAGGCAAGCATGCACCAAACGTGATATGAAGGCAACCCAAGTTGTACTCACAGATACCTTCTTATAGATAAATACAAAGACAAAATGGATGCCTCCAATGCTGTAAATATCATAAATTCACTAAGTGATACATAAAGAAAACCACTTTCTTGAGAAAAAGGAATTTGTATTCATAATCTGTATAAGGACAGTTAAAGGGATAGTAATATTTTATTATTACTGAAGCGTTGTGCTGACTGCAGGGATATCCGGTCTGACTTTCATCAGGCGGCTCTGCAGCAGAGCCACGATCGCGTTACTGAAAAAGAATGAATTTACTGAAATGGTCTTCTACGTGTGCCTGCAAACCAAGCACAAACCAAGCACATGGAGAAGACAGTTTCAGTGAAATAATTATTTTTCACCAATGGGATCTTGGCTCAGCTGCAGAGCTGCATGCCTGTCGTACGACAGACTTCCCCTGCAGTCAGTACAACTCTGACTTCAGGGAAGGGGGAGGGAGGGGGGATTTTGCCTTCGGTTATCTCTCAAACCGTAAAGGTCTGAGAGATGAACCTGGGGGTATTAACTTATTTTACAAATATCTACAATATGGGGGTTAGTAATAATAAATTATTACTGCCCCATTAAATAACCATTACCTGACCTTAAAGGGATAGTAATACTTTGTTTTAACTTTATTTAATTTTGTAGGCATTAAAAAAACACGAAGAATTATATAAGTCTTATATCTCAAACCTTTATGGTTTGAGAGATATTCACAAGCAAAGTTTCCCCTCCTGCCCCTTTTACCTAGTGTAAGCAATCTCTTCTCAGATGTGGAATCCAGTCCATAGACCAGACAGATAACAGAAGGGGACACTCTTATTCCTATGAGAACAATGAAATCCCTGCCCCCCTTGACAAGCTTTTCAGGTTTTTCCCTTATCTTAATTGAAGATTGTCCCTCTCTGCAGTCTACCTGGGCACCTTCTGCTGTGGCTGAACAGTGTGACATCAGTAAAAGGGGCAGGAGGGGGACACTTTGTCATTGAATTACTCTGGAACTACAACTCTGACAGAATTGAAATAACACTCTCCAAAGTCCAAATACTATGATGATTAATTAGAGCTGCTTTTATTATGAAACATTACTATCCCTTTAAGGCATATAGGGTAGAAAGCAAGAAACATGCATATTCGCTATTTACAGTGTAGTTTTGATTGCAAAATGATTAGCACCAACATGTCAGTGAATTGCACATGTATTTTCTCAATTAGAGAACGTTTGCATATTTTTTATCTAATGCGTTTCTAAAATTGGGCGTGGCTGAAATGTCCGCTATTTTGTGAGAGGATTACCAATTGCACCTAGTAACATAGTAATTTAGGTTGAAAAAAGACTTGTGTCCATCTAGTACAACCCTTTTCCTATTCCTGTTTACCATCATTGATCCAAAAGAAGGCAAAAAACCCCCTCAATATAGCAATTTCAAATTCTGCCTTGAATGGGGGAAAAAAATTCCTTCTTGATTCCAAATGGCAATTAGATTTCTCCTTGGATCAACAAGCACTAACTAAATATTAATACCAATACTAATGTACATAGCCCATTATGTTATGCTCTTTTAAATAAGTATCCAGGCCCTTTTTAAAGGCATCTGATGTATTCGATAGCACCACCTCCTCAAGCAGTGAATTCCATACCTTTATTGTCCTTACCGTAAAGAAACCCTTCCGCTGTTGTAGATTAAATCTCCTTTCCTCAAGTCTAAGCGGGTGGCCCCTTGTCCTGTGTACTGTTCTGTTAATGAACAGGTCTTTGGAGAGCCCTTTGTATGGGCCCTGAACATATTTATATAGTATCATATCCTCTCTAAGATGCCATTTCTCTAGTGTGTACAAGTTAAACTTTTCTAGCCTTTCTTCATAACTAAAACTTTCCATTCCCCTTACTAGTTTTGTAGCCCTTCTCTGCACTTTCTCTAATTCCATAATGTCCTTTTTCAGAAAGGGCACCCAGAACTGAACAGCATATTCTAGGTGGGGTCTTACCATGGTCCTGTAAAGAGGCATAATAATATCTTCCTCCCATGAGTCAATATCCCTTTTAATACATGCCAATATTTTATTGGTCTTTGCAGCTGCCAGCTGGCACTGCATGCTACTGCTAAGTCTAATGACTACCATTACTCCCAAATCCTTTTCATTAGTAGATGTCCCCAGAGAAACACCATTTAAACTATACTAGCAATGTGGGACGGCGTTGCCCGTCATATTATTTATACAGAGAGACATTGTGTGAAACAGAAATATGCAGTGTTACAGACACGCACTTAAAGAGACAGAGAGTGTCACACACTGTGAAACGCATACATACAGAGAGAAACACACATACATGACGTATGTCACATATGTAGACAGTGTGTGACAGACGCAGTAGTGATGTAGATATGCTGATAAGATTTGTAAAAAATGTTTTAATTGCAGCTCTTCAGCTTGATGAATAAGGCCCTGTATCCTTACAGTTGAAGTGAGTGTGCTGTGTTACTTGATAATAAGGTCCTGTATCCTTACAGTTGAAGTGAGTGTGCTGTGTTACTTGATAATAAGGTCCTGTATCCTTACAGTTGAAGTGAGTGTGCTGTGTTACTTGATGAATAAGGCCCTGTATCCTTACAGTTGAAGTGAGTGTGCTGTGTTACTTGATAATAAGGTCCTGTATCTTTACAGTTGAAGTGAGTGTGCTGTGTTACTTGGTGAATAAGGCCCTGTATCCTTACAGTTGAAGTGAGTGTGCTGTGTTACTTGGTGAATAAGGCCCTGTATCCTTACAGTTGAATTGAGTGCTGTGTTACTTGATAATAAGGCCCTGTATCCTTACAGTTGAAGTGAGTGTGCTGTGTTACTTGGTGAATAAGGCCCTGTATACTTACAGTTGTAGTGAGTGTGCTGTATTACTTCATGAATAAGGCCCTGTATCTTTACAGTTGTAGTGAGTGTGCTATGTTACTTGGTGAATAAGGTCCTGTATCCTTACAGTTGAAGTGAGTGTGCTGTGTTACTTGATAATAAGGCCCTATATCCTTACAGTTGAAGTGAGTGTGCTGTATTACTTCATGAATAAGACCCTGTATCCTTACAGTTGAAGTGAGTGTACTGTATTACTTCATGAATAAGGCCCTGTATCCTTACAGTTGAAGTGAGTGTGCTGTCTTACTTGATGAATAAGGCCCTGTATCCTTACAGTTGAAGTGAGTGTGCTGTATTACGTCATGAATAAGGCCCTGTATCCTTACAGTTGAAGTGAGTGTGCTGTGTTACATGATGAATAAGACCCTGTATCCTTACAGTTGAAGTGAGTGTGCTGTGTTACTTGATGAATAAGGCCCTGTATCCTTACAGTGGAAGTGAGTGTGCTGTGTTACATGATGAATAAGACCCTGTATCCTTATAGCTGAATTGAGTGCACTGTGTTACTTGATGAATAAGGCCCTGTATCCTTATAGTTGAAGTGAGTGTGCTGTGTTACTTGATAAATAAGGCCCTGTATCCTTACAGTTGAAGTGAGTGTGCTGTGTTACATGATGAATAAGACCCTGTATCATTACAGTTGAAGTCAGGGTTGCCACCTTTTCCTAAAAAAAATACCGACCATAGCTGTGTGAGGGCGGAGTCACAAAAGGGAGGAGCCAAAAAAGGGGCAGAACCACTCTATGTTGCAAGACCACTCTCAGACTAAGCACTCTCACTCAGACTAAGCACTCACTCTCACTCAGACTAAGCACTCTCTCTCTCTCAGACTAAGCGCTCTCTCTCTCTCAGACTAAGCGCTCTCTGTCTCTCTCAGACTAAGCACTCACTCTCTCTCAGACTAAGCACTCTCTCTCTCTCAGACTAAGCACTCTTTCTCTCTCTCAGACTAAACACTGTCTCTCTCAGACTAAGCACTCTCTGTCTTTCTCAGACTAAGCACTCTCTCTCTCTGACTAAGCACTCACTCTCTCTAAGACTAAGCACTCACTCTCTCTCTCAGACTAAGCGCTCTCTGTCTCTCTCAGACTAAGCGCTCTCTCTCTCTCTCTCAGACTAAGCGCTCTCTGTCTCTCTCTATCAGACTAAACACTCTGTCTCTCTCAGACTAAGCACTCACTCTCTCTCTCAAACTAAGCTCTCCCAGGCCAGAGTGGTGAAGGATCCCCTACACACAAAGGTGATCAGACCTCCCAATGAAGCCTTTGAGGCCTAGTCAAGTTGCTTGAATACTGGAATACATTGCGCTGCATTGAAGGCCCTATTTGTCCTCTATAGTGCAGATGGTTTGCCCAGAACGGATCTACTTTGCCTGTATATATAAGGCCCAGTGTTTGTACACAGACAGGACACAACATTTACTTACTTTTCTCGCTCAGTACATGTGTACTACAGGTGTGACATAGATGCACATTGTGTTACCTGTACAAATCACTAAGATCTTAAATACACAAATATCTACATCCCATTGAGACAACTGTAGCGGTGACATTATCTGTTATTGCTAAGATTCATCACAGAAATGCCCTGAACTGTCTCAGTAACCATATGTATCTTTGTAAAATAAAGCAGAGCGACCATCATAAAGGTCATCAGTTACATACTGTAATATATTTCTTGCAGATGGGCTGTAGCACTTTTTTAAGTTGTAAATACATGTTTGGGGATGGTTTAACTTTGTAAAAAAACGGCTCCCATCCTCTCCACCAGTCAGCTATAGCTGAAGAGCTGTAGGTTGCCTACACTTGGCCAAGGACAACTGAGTGCCTACCAATAAGGGATTATTAACACTAGGCCCGCTTCTTCTGGCCTTCTACTGACCTCTGTCACGTCATACCTGGAAGTGTGTGTGTGCTGAGGGCGGTGCTGTTTACTTCCAAGTTCTGACAGGGCTGGAGCCCGGGAGCAGGAGAGACCGAGGATGAGCTGAACCGTGTAGGCCGCACACATGGAGTGGTCCAGTGGATTCCGACCAGACTGCCTCCTGTGCACAGTGCACCACAGTCTCTGAGCACTGACACTCTCACAGCGCATGCATACTGCCGCAATCCCTGACTAACCGTTGTCAGTCACAAGACTCAGACACATACACTAGGCAAGAGTGACACACCAGCCAGCCAATGAGGACCATTGATGTCCAAATACTCTTCACTCATTGGCTGGTGGTGGCGCGTGGACACTGACGACTTTAAGCGAGCCACATGAGCAGCTGGCGTATAGGGCTGAGTGGAGGAGACTGACTCTGGACACGTCGCACAAACAAATACCGGTAGATATACCGGCACCGGCACATCAACTGCCGCTCCCACATCTATATTTTTACTCACTTTTTCATAAAATGCAATGAAGTTAGTTTGAAAAGACCTGTCTTTCACAAAGCCATTTTGCATCCTGCTAATGATATTCCTGTTCAAGCTGAATTCTTGAAAATATTCCCTTAGCAACCCTTCAAACAGCTTCCCTACCACAAATGTCAAGCTTACAGGTCTGTAATTTCCTGGCTGTGATTTTGATCCCTTTTTAAATATGGGCACCACATCTGCTTTACGCCAATCCGTGGGCACCATACGTGAAAAGGGATCAAAATCACAGCCAGGAATCCCTGAAAATCAAAAATAATGGTCTAGCCAGGGCCTGGCTTAGCACTTTAAGTAACCGACAAAGCAATTAACACACAATTTCATAAGTCTGCCTTAAGTCTGCAGCATTCTCTAACTTTGCTGTTAATTTAGGTGCATGTGTTATATCAAGGCGTTAATAGGATTCTTGTATTAAAATGTGAGGAATCGCAAATAGCACATAAATTTATGGCTTTTATAAAATAGCGAATGCTCCACTTTCTTGCATCTCCCCAAAAATTCCTTTAAAATCGGATTCTTTAAATTATGAATTGACTTGGTAAAGAGCAGAGCGTATAAACTAGAGAGGAAATGAGTCTAATATGAAAAATAGCAGTACGTACAGAGGCGTAACTAGAAGCTACCGGGTGCTAGTGCAAAAGTTGCCATGGGCCCCCCCTGACCACATTGGACCCCCCACTGGCCATCTCCACTGGACACCTCCACAATGCACCCAATCTCCACATTGCCCCCCATCATCTCCATATTATCTTCCATGCTCCTAGTCTCCATATTGCCCTCACATTGCCCCCAATGTCCATCTCCTACCTGACTGGTGGTCCAGTGGCATGCCAGGAGACGTCTGTGCCTTCTTCTGTACAGACCTCAGAAGCTGGAGCTCCTGCGCACTCTTCTCTTCAGAAATGCAGCTTGCCAAGAGATGATGTCATCTCCCAGCGCTCTGCATTACTAGAGTGCAGAAGAGGGAGCTCAGCTGCTAGAGGTCTGTGCCGAAGAAGGCACAGACCTCAGCATGTTGCGGGTGCCGGGTGGGGGGTCACAGGGGGTGGCCGTGCTCGGTCTCAAGTGCAATCCCTATTGTTACCCCACTGAGTACATTTGGGTTCTAAAGGTGGAATGCAAGAAATGTGTGCAGTCACTATTTACACTGTAAATGATTAGAACAAAATGTTACTGAATTGCGCATGTTTTTCTCAATTAGCAAATGTTTGACCATTTTTTAGAGAATGTGTTTCAAAAAGTGGGTGTGGCTAAAATGTCAGCCACTTTATAAGAGAATTAGCAACTGTGCCTAATTCAGCAAAGCAGTTAGCCCACATTTTCATACGTCTAGCTAACTTTGCCGTAAATTTTGGAGTATTTGATAATGTTGCTGTTAATTTAGGAACATTCGCTAACTTTGCTGTAAATGTAGGCGCATCTGCTATTCAGTATCAAAGAGTTAGTAGGTTTCTTGCATCAAAACATGAGCAATAGCACATAGACATACATTTATGGCTTTTATAAAATAGCGAATGCTCCACTTTCCTGCATTTCACCCTAAGAAACACAGGAGTAAGAAAGTATTGAGCCACCAGCGATATGTACCCACCAACATTATCACCCATTGTTCACTCTTATCCAGACATTTACAACCTGAAGTCTCCAGCTGTTGTTAAAGGGATAGTAATACTTCGTTTTATCTTTATTTTCTTTTGTAGGCATTAAAAAAACATGAAGAACAATATAAGTCTTATCTCTCAAACCTTTATGGTTTGAGAGATATTCACAAGCAAAGTTTCCCCCTCCCGCCCCTTTTACCTAGTGTAAGTCATCTCTTCTCAGATGTGGAATGCAGTCCATAGACCAGACAGATAACAGCAGGGGACAGTCTTCTTCCTATGAGAACAATGAAAGCCCTGCCCCCCTTGACAAGTTTTTCAGGTTTTTCCCTTATCTTAATTGAAGATTGTCCCTCTCTGCAATCTACCTGGGCACCTCCCTTCTGATCTGGCTGAGCAGTGTTACATCAGTAAAAGGGGTGGGAGGGGGATACTTTGTCATTGAATTACTCTTGAACTACAACTCTGACAGAATTGAAATAACACTCTCCAAAGTCCAAATACTATGATGATTAATTATAGCTGCTTTTATTATGAAGCATTACTATCCCTTTAAACAATGATTCCCATCATCCTCAGACAGCCATTGCCCAGCCTTGCTCTGCATCGTTATGTGATGGCTCAGTAGAAGCCTGTTAGCTTTGGTTGTCTTCCCAACCAAACAGGATTTCCATACACTCTTCTATGGACGATCTGCAGGGGAGAACAATTGCTATTGTGATGATAAAAGAGGAGAATATGAGAAGCTGTGCTTTAGATGGGCTCGTCTAAAGGGATGGAAGGTCATGAAATGTATTATATTTTTGTTCTCTTGCCTTGAAGTACAGATACCATTCAGGTCTTAGAAGGTCAGCAGCTCCTCCTATTGCCTTTAGCATCCATCCAATTCCTCAGTCCATGGGAAAGGAGTATATCTGCACTTGCAAACCTTATTCTCCATAGCAGATTGATGTAACTCTTTTCAATATGTGCATTTTCCAAGTGTGATGTAGGAACCGGTTAATATTGTACCATCTCATGTGTACAAACAGTACATGTACCTAGAATCTTTAGGCTGCGAGTAGACCAGAGTATGTCTAGGTCAATGACATGCAACTAGATAAACTTCAAGGGTTCCATTTGTGATCCTCAGTTCCACTGAAGGGTTGCACATTATTACTGGAAATTCTAAATAGTGGTTGAAAAAAGCAGATTAACCCAGAGGTGCTGTAAAGGTATCCCAAAAAATGCATCTGAAGAGGTTAAGGTAGAAACATGTAAGTATAAAATGAAGTTTTATTTGAGACACATGAAAGAGTTTGTGGAATTTTAAGGGTACAAATAGGGTGTGTATGATTTAGTAGTGGAAACAATCTCTTCCCACATCAACTTTAGTCTGTGCAAATTGTAGCTGCAGAGTCTAACTGTTTAGAATTTTGCTCAAGTTCCTTGTTCTGATACATTGTATGGATACATATGGAATTGAGCCTGGTGGCAGACAGTATCTTTCAATTGAACTGAGATTAGAGGAAAGGAGGTTTAAACTTCAACAGAGGAAGGGTTTTTTTACGGTAAGGTCTGTTAAATTGTGAAATTCATTGCCCAAGGAGGTGGTTATGGATACAATGGATACATTTAAGAGAAAATTAAATACATTTCTTTCAAAAGGGAACATACAGAGTTAGTGTTTATCAGTAGGCTGATCAGGAAGGTCTGATAAAGACTAACTTAATTGGTAGCAGGAAAGCTATAGAATTCTCAGTTACTGGGGAATGACGAGAAGGTTGAACTTGATGGACTTGTTTCTTTATTCAACCTAATTTACTATGTTACTATGAGCTGTGATTTTTAGACCCACTGTACATCTGTGCGGATTATATTGTCTGTCAATAAATGATAATACTAATAACAATGCAGATAGAATGCCTTTTTGGTGTTAAGAAGGAATAATTTTTTACCTACTTGAGGCATAACTGGAAATGGCTTTTCAAATAAACAAGAATGAGCCAGCACAGACATGGTTAATATTACCACAAGACTCCGGTAATATAAAATCATTCAACAGCGTTATTGCAAAAAAATTCAAATAAAAAGTACTTGCATCTTTATAACCAATATTCTAAGCTAGGAGAGACTTTTATGCAAATACCAGTCAGATGTTGCAGACCTTCCACTCCGATCAACGCGTTTCACGCATACAGAGCTTACTTATGGCTTCAGTAGTTTTTTTGTCCCCCCCTCTGGATTAACGGAGATGATATGGCAAAGGGTGAACTTAAAGGGATAGTAATACTTCGTTTTATCTTTAGTTTATTTTGTAGACATTAAAAAAACGTGAAGAACGATATAAGGCTTATCTCTCAAACCTTTATGGTTTGAGAGATATTCACAAGCAAAGTTTCCCCTCCTGCCCCTTTTACCTAGTATAAGCCATCTCTTCTCAGATGTGGAATGCAGTCCATAGACCAGACAGATAACAGAAGGGGGCAATCTTCTTCCTATGAGAACAATGAAAGCCCTGCCCCCCTTGACAAGTTTTTCAGCTTTTTCCCTTATTTTAATTGAAGATTGTCCCTCTCTGCAGTCTACCTGAACACCTCCCTTCTGATCTGGCTGAGCAGTGTTATATCAGTAAAAGGGACAGGAAGGGAACACTTTGTCATTGAATTACTCTTGAACTACAACTCTGACAGAATTGAAATAACACTCTCCAAGGTCCAAAAACTATGATGATTAATTAGAGCTGCTTTTATTATGAAACATTACTATCCCTTTAAAGAGAATGTCAACCTCCTGTTTGACTTTACATTTTCTGCAAGTGTGTAATATATAAAGTATATTATTATTATTTCATCTTCAACTACTTTTTTTTTTTTTTTTTACTTTTTTCTAAGGAACTTTTAGTCAGGAACTGTGAAACCAGGGATAGTGATACAATGTTGCAGTCCCCTGCATTACTTGGTGATATGAATGCTGTGGAGAAAGACTTTGCTGCATTGTTTAACTTGCTTTTTTACTTTGTTGCATACTTTGCCTTCACAGTCCCAGGCAGAAAGTTTTTGAAAAAAAATCCCCATTAGGGATTAGGGATGGGCAGAATGTTACTTTTTCTTTTGGATTGAATTTGAGGGAAAAAAACAGTTTGCCACCTTCTCTGCTGAAATTGCCACATATAGAAATACATACAATTTTGCCTGTTTGCTACCACCAAAGAAATTCCAACAAGAACATTTTTGCCCGATTTTCTTATATGCTTTCTATAGAGTAGTTGTTACTGTAGCGTATTTGTTTTATATTAAAACTTTTGACACTGTACCACATAGGAAGCTAATTCGCAAGATGCATAGTTTGTGACTGGCCTCAAATTTAGTTGACTGGATAAATGATTGGCTGAAAGACAGGAAACATTGTGTCATAATCAATGGTATTTATTCAAGGGAAAGATGGGTTAATAGTGGAGTGCCATGGGGTCTGTGCTTTGGCCTATTTTTTTCTATATCTTCATAAGTGAAATTTCTGGTTTTATTCAAAGTATGCTTTTTTGCAGGCTCTCCAGCAGGGATAAACCAATGTGAGGATTTATGACATCTGAAGGAATAGACAAAGGTATGGGGTCTCACATTTAATTCTAAAATACAGGCTTAATGTTACTGTGCTGACAAAAACATCAGAGGAGAGGGACTTGGGTGCTATTATTTCAGTTGACTTGAAGGTAGGCAAGCATTGCAGTAAAACAGTGGGAAAAGCAAACCAGGTTCTTGGAGACCACATGTTCATAAAGATATTAATAAACTGGAGGCACTTAAATAAAAAAAAAGCCTCCAGAATGGTGCAGGGACTTCATGATAGAGAGTACCTGAATAAACTCAAGGAACATGTACAGTTTGGGAGAAACAAGGGAAAAGGGTGATATAATAGAAAGGGATTTAATATAGTTCAGTAGGGAAGCATTTTTCAGAAAATTAGGAATACTAGAACAAGAGGCCACAATCTAAAGTTAGAAGGTGGAAAAGTAAGGGTGATAGACTCATGGAACAGCCTCCCTGCAGCGGTGGGTACTGTTAGAAAAATAAAAAAATGCCTGAGATATACATAAGTCTAATTTGAGAATTGCATAAGACTTTGTAAATTAATTAGGCAGGTAAAGGGGCAGACTGGATGAGCCAGATGGTTCTTTTTACTGCAGTCAAAACTTACTGCAGTAATGATGCTGATGAGCGCTGAAGTTGAGAAATCCACAGTTGGATGTAAAAGTTGTTAGCGGGCTGAATCCTATGGTAAATTGATCCTTGAAAAAATTGTTAGCAGGTTGAGTGTGACAGCAACACAATCCTTTTTAATTGTTATCCGACTAGTAGGGGACCTCCATTGTAAGCTGGCAATTGGTCAAGTGGTTTTGCTCTTGCAAGGAATGTTTAGCTTTTGAATAATTAGTAAAGTATCTCCATACTGGAGATTGAGTGATTCCTGGTGGAATACGAGTACTACTACTACTACTACAACTACTACTACTACTACTGGGGCTAGATGTTGCAACAGCACTAGCAGTAGCTGGCAATAGCATTGCACTTTGAGGATGCTGACCTGTGTTGCTGCTTAGGCAATAATAGTGAGTGTGATTGGATGGGGTTTGGACTTGGAAGCATTGATGCTGATTATTTATTAATTTATTGAATTATTTATTTTATCTCTTATTTCTCTCTTCACACCCACAATCCCTGCACCCCACCTTTCCAGAGAACAACTGGCTAACACCAGTACAATGATCATACCTGGGAACTTTTTATTGTTGTCTCCCCGGAGGGGAGTCCTCTGCTGCCATGGGTGGTGTGAAGAATGACGCATATCGTGTCAAAAAGGGGCGGGTCTTAACACAAATGCCGGGTGGAGGGCTTAAAAGAAGGCTGGGGGGAAGGAGAAACACGGGGAGAAAGAGTTGAAGTGGTTAGAGTTTCAATAGAAACTCCCCACATCCGGAGGAATCAGCTTCTGTCCCGGAGACCCGGTAAAGCAGTGTCAAAACCAGAGTCTCCGGGGCAAATCCGGAGAGTTGCCAGATATGACAATGGGCAGGGGAGGGCTGGCCTGGGGGGCAAGGGGGCAATTGCCACCCAGGCTGGTCATGAATATGGGCCAGTGGGCCACTGCCTCACTCAATTTCCCATTTGCTGCTGTAAATAGAGTAAACAGAATTTAAGGAGCTACATGAGTATTGTAGCTCCATTTCAATTGTAAGCTCTGTGGTATCACTAGTGTAGATCCATTTCAATTATAATCTCTGTGGTATCACTAGTGTAGATCCATTTCAATTATAAGCTCTGTGGTATCACCAGGGCCGGATTTGCCATAAGGCAAAGTAGGCACCTGCCTACAGGCGCACACCACCGAGGGGCGCCTGACATTGGGATTTTTTTTTTTAAATTCGCTAGCTAAGCCCTGTGCCTTCCTGCTCCGCTCCACACAGACTGTGCAGCCTGCAGGGAGCTGCAGCTGCTCTACCGGGTGACTCAGTGAGCTTTTAATTATCAATAGCTCCGTACCTTTGTGTCACTGATGGTTCCTGCAATAGCATACATCCACAGGCAGGTGGCCTCAGCGAGCCCAAGCAATGTGCTAACAACAAATATACAGTGGCACAGGGCAGCTTTACATGAGGATCGGAGGAGTGGAACAGGGAATCTTGGCACCTCTCTAGTCCAGCCTGTGTTGGCTGGTAAGTGTATTATTTTTTAATTTAACCCTTTGAGTGCCAGATGGGTAGGCAACACATTCCAAAGCAATGCATTGTGTACCCTTCTGGGAGTCAAATGGTTAATAAATTTGACCTGAACATTAAAGGTTAATCAAAAAAGATCTCTGGGTGACCCTATTGTGAATGTTCCCATCTATGCATATATATAAGCCTTTATGTCCATATATGACTAGGAGAGTGCTCTCTTGTACTGAAATGGTGTTTAAACACTTTATTTTACAAGGTTCCTTTCACATGTGTATCTCTTAGCTAGTAATCATACAATTTTCAGTTTATAGATCTGATTAGGATCACACATTAGCCTCTTGATTATTTATTTCTGGGATATATATATATATATATATATATATATATAACAGTCAAAACTTTTTGTACTTTTATCGGGGGGGGGGGGGGGTCGCTTCAGATTTCTCTGCCTACAGGCTCCTGAGATATAAATCCAGCCCTGGGTATCACTAGTGTAGATCCATTTCAGTTATAAGCTCTGTGGTATCACTAGTGTTGCTCCATTTCAGTTATAAGCTCTGTGGTATCACTAGTATAGATCCATTTCAATTATAAGCTCTGTGGTATCACTAGTGTAGATCCATTTCAGTTGTAAGCTCTGTGGTATCACTAGTGTAGATCCATTTCAGTTGTAAGCTCTGTGGTATCACTAGTGTAGATCCATTTCAGTTGTAAGCTCTGTGGTATCACTAGTGTTGCTCCATTTCAGTTGTAAGCTCTGTGGTATCACTAGTGTTGCTCCATTTCAATTGTAAGCTCTGTGGTATCACTAGTGTTGCTCCATTTCAGTTGTAAGCTCTGTGGTATCACTAGTGTTGCTCCATTTCAGTTGTAAGCTCTGGGGTATCACTAGTGTAGACCCATTTCAGTTGTAAGCTCTGTGGTATCACTAGTGTAGATCCATTTCAGTTGTAAGCTCTGTGGTATCACTAGTGTAGCTCCATTTCAGTTGTAAGCTCTGTGGTATCACTAGTGTTGCTCCATTTCAACTGTAAGCTCTGTGGTATCACTAGTGTTGCTCCATTTCATTTATAAGCTCTGTGGTATCACTAGTGTAGATCCACTTCAATTGTCATCTCTGTGATATCAATTGTGCACTACCATTTCGGTTATAAGCTCTGAGGTATCACTTGACTTAATCCATAACATTAATGCCAGCTATAACATTAACAAAAGGGGTTGGGCTGGGACATTGGGCTGGAGTGGTAATAGAAATAGGCCACTTAATTATACTTGCCCCCCAGGCCAAAAGTTGCCAGCCCTCCCCTGACAATGGGTGGACATAGACATTTTTCCAGGGGGGCAAAGCTATAACAGCCCACATGTTTATATGGAGGGGGCAAGGTTCCCCCCCATGCCCTCCCTTCAGACACCCATGACCAGTACTTCTTTATCAAACAATTCCAGTTCTGTGTCTTTGCCTATCTGTCTCTATAATAGCACCAAACATTCAGATGCTTTTCACTATTCCTAACAGGGACATGAAAATTAGTGAAAAAAAAAAAAACCAAACACCCCCAGCCCCCCAGAAAGTGTACATAATCTGATGTTACTTATATTGCGCATGCAGAGTATGTAAATTCAAAAAGGAGGCTGACTGTCACTTTAATAGACATATATCTGCTTTCAACTGCATCAACTATGTTACTGTAACATTACTCTATATACAAGACTATATTAAACATCACATGATCCATTCCCCCTCTGGATATGTGAGACAGACAAATAATACATCGTGCAATGTCTCCTGTTTGTTTATGTATATAGATAATTATTTTCGCATTGCCTACAGAATACTGGGTGAAAGGCCAATAACCGCTGTAATGTGGAGACAGATAAAATAAGCATACAATAATAGACTTTCCAAGGTCTGTTTGGAAACACTCCCTAAAAGATATTACCTATTACAGGCTTGTATACCAGATAACACCGGATCTGGGTGGAATTTACATAGTGCTTCATATCCTGATAGTAATTAAAGGAACACTAACACCTTAATGTGATCTGGTGTTATATACTCTTAAAGGGATAGTAATGTTTCATAATAAAATCAGCTCTAATTAATCATCATAGTATTTGGACTTTGGAGAGTGTTATTTAAATTCTGTCAGAGTTGTAGTTCAAGAGTAATTAAATGACAAAGTATCCCCCTCCCGCCCCTTTTACTGATGTAACACTGCTCAGCCAGTGCAGAAGGGAGGTGCCCAGGTAGACTGCAGAGAGGGACAATCTTCAATTAAGATAAGGGAAAAACCTGAAAAACTTGTCAAGGGGAGCAGAGCTTTCATTGTTCTCATAGGAAGAAGATTGTCCCCTTCTGTTATCTGTAGGGTTGCCACCCAGCCGATATTTTACCGACAGGCCGGTAAAAAATTGGCTTTGGTCCAATGTTAAGTCTATGGAGAGAATGCCATGGCCGGTATTTTTTTTAAAGAAAAGGTGGCAACCCTAGTTATCTGTCTGGTCTATGGACTGGATTCCACATCTGAGAAGAGATGGCTTACACTAGGTAAAAGGGGCGGGAGGTTTGGGAGATAAGACTTATATTGTTCTTCATGTTTTTTAATGCCTACAAAAGAAAATAAGGATAAAACGAAGTATTACTATCCCTTTAAATAAGCTGAAATTCATTGCAGCATCTGTAAAAATGATTTGCTTGTTTTCTGAGGCCTAAACTCTAGATTTACATATACTTTGTGAGTGCAGCCATTGCTTCCTTTTCCAGGGCTCCCTGACTCCTGTTACCATAACAATCTTGACAGGTGTCTCTGAAGTGATAGTGCTGTATTGTCTGTAAATGTGCTGAGAATAGGTCACAGGCTTTCCTCCTGCTGAAAAGAAATGCTGTTATTAATTTTCTCACAGACAGAAGTCCTCAACACATTAAATGAGTTTAGTACTTCAGTGCGGTGAAATAAGAGATTGGAAAAGGGAAAGGGAGAAGGGATGGAGAATGGGAATCTAAGGATTGAAGCTGAAGATGGAAAGCAAGATATTGCGTATGTATGATCCAAGACATCGGTGCACCAAATACACAGTATGGCCACTCTCTATCTGTACTTGCCAGGCATCAGGAATTTGCAAACAGGATCAGCCCAGAGCTGGTTCCAGAATTGCTGACTGCCTGTCTTGCAAGTGATTGGCTGGGGAGATATGTTCATGGTGGGACCTTAATCTACTGAGTATCCGAGCTGCACACCCTTGACCAGGGGTTACCAACACTGGTTCTGAAGAGCTAACAAAAGTGCATGTATTCAGGATATATCTCCTGTAGCACAGGTAAAGTAATCAGTGACTCAGTCACTTTAATTAGTCCACCTTTGCTCGCTCTTGAAAACATGCACTGTTGGTATTCTTCAGGACCAGGGTTGGCTACCACTGCCCTTACCTGACAGATGTAATGTTCTATGGTGGGACTCTAACATTCTGGTAAATAAAATGGATTTAACCCCTTAAGGACCAGTGGTCCAGGGAAGTTAACTTCCCTTAAGGACAGCTTTGATCCTTGCCGACGCGCCGGTACGCATAAAAGGTAACGCTTTGGGGCCTAAGTCTTTGAGCGGTCATTTTTAGGACCTGTTTTTACTTACAGTGCTCCTGGTAGAGCGCTGTAAGTAAAAAGTACATGATGGTATAAGGACCGTGACGGTCATAGCAGGTCATCTGGTCCTTAAGCGGTTGAGGTTTCGGCTGGAACCTTGGTTTTTTAATAAATGTACTTTATTCTCTAAAATGTACTTTTAAGTGTCAAAATATTTTTTTCTAGAGAGGTTAAAATGTCAATATAACTCAGCGGGAGTTTTAAGGATATTTATTTTTCCTATATGATGTTGTCTTGCCCCAGAATTGCTTTTCATTTCTTCTAGGGGCAGATCAATCCTCAAGAGCTACCAACAGTGCAGGATGTAAGGATTTCCCTGATTAAGCACAGGTGGATCTGTCAAAATGATTGAGTCACTTCCTAACTCACTTAGAATATCCCACTGCATGATATAATGGTGCATTGCATCACGAGTTAAACTACTCCTCTTCATGCACTCCTGCATCCACCAAGCTTTCTCCAGAAGTAGCGATCTTCTCCAGTATCTTATTATATAATGTATTTAAAATGAGTAAAAACTATAAACAAATACTTGATATACACCAATGCATTTCTGGATAGGCAACCCTGTGAAAGGATTGTATAGCCAAAAATGTGTTGGTGTATATTAAGTATTTGTTTATTATTTTTCATCATTTTACCCCCTTAACGACCCTTGACGGTCATAGTACATCATGGGTCAATCTGAGTTAACGACCCATGACGTACTATGACCGTCGTGGAAATCCGGGCTCCCCCCGTGGCTGCACGCCGTTCGGGGGTCCAGAACCGGAAATTAAAAAAAAAAAATGCTCCGTGGTCCTTAAGTGACCGCAACGCGATGCCGGTCGTTAAGGGGTTAAATACATTGTATATTAAGATACTGGAGCAGATCATTACTTTTGGAGAGAGCTTGGTGGATGCTGGAGTACCTGAACAGAGGCAAGTTAACCACTGATATAACATACAGGTTTGAGTTATATCAACCAGTGGGGGATCTCTCTAACCCTCACTCAGAATATTATTGTTACAGATACCAGTGCATTACCAGGTACCGCCTCAACCTCATCCCCCTGTACCACTCCAGTCCATATGGTTCCTTCACACATCCGAAGAGATACAATAGAAGGGACATGCATGAATTTAATCTCCCTCCTAATAGCACCACAGGATTTAGCAGGGAATAAAACCGTGAGCTGCGGTGATGTCTCACTCACTCTAGTCCAAAGATCTATCCCCAGATTTTTTCGGGCCTTTAGTATCTTTAGAGATTTTCTGTGCTCAGCTTTCCCCATCATAAGCAAGAAATGGACCAGTACTTATAAATATTAGTAGACCTCACATACAAATATGATGGATCCACCATTATGTTTAGCATAGGTCCTTTACATCTGATTAGAGCTCCACATATAATGATCTTTTCTGCAGGCCTTTAAAGGCCCATTCGGCCAACTAGCAGCAACTCATTCAATCAACCATTGCCCTTCAGTTCCACCCGTTACCAACAACAGCCTATCTCCTGCTTCTTCCCCTCCTTCCAATCCCCTTCAGTCCCTCTTCCCACCCATTCCCCATGACAAGCTAGGAAGACCTATTCTCTAATTTTAACACTTGGGGAAGCTTCTATAGTGCTTTCCACTTATTACACATATGCTCCCTCTGCTGTAAAGCTCATTTGTCCTCCTATACTCCCCATAATAAATTACTAGAGTTTGTAAACACATTGGACCTCAGTTTCTTCTTTCATATCACCAAGATACTAACCTGATACGTTATCTTGTTACAGGGTTTCAAGAAGGCTTCCACACAAGTATCATAGCTTGTTCATCATTCTCTTATGTTTGCCTCGATCTCCATTCCGTACTAGCTGAACTTGCATTAGTTGATTCCCTTCTGGCAGGTAAACTAGAGAAAGGTTTCCTCATAGATCCCTTCCCTTCACCCTTATCCCTTTCCAGTTTGGTAAGTTAATCCCCTAGGTATAACCACCAGGAATTTTCCCTTCAAGAAAAGGCTTATCATTGATTTTTATGTCCCTCATTCTTCCCTCACTCCCAGTATCAACTCCCTCATACCATATAAAGGAATTCACTTTACAGTACTCCCATATAGACTGGGTTAGTATTCACATCAGACAGGCAGGCAAAACAAGGCTATCAAAAACAGACATTTCAGGGGCTTTCAAGTTCTTTCTCATATATCCCTCTCTCTGGCATCTTCAAGGCATCAAATTACACCAGTTGTACTATTTTGCAGTCCGACTGACATTTGGTACAAAAAGCAACCCAAACGATTCAACATGTTTGCAGACACCCTATGCTGGCTGCTTACTAATCACTGCCACTGCCCTATCATCATGCATTACTTAGATGCACATCCCCCTCCTCCTAGTCTTATTAAGCTTTTCACACTCTTTCATGAATTTAACATCCCTATAGTAGCTAATAAGACTAGTGGCCCAGCAACATCTGTCGAATTCTTAGGATTCATCCTAGACTCCTCTAAGCTAGAAGCCAGCCTTACCATCAAGAATGTACACATGTCAATTTCTTGTCATCAACTTTGCCACTAAATGTACATGTTCCAAAACAGAGCTCCTTGGCCAGCTCAACTTCATGAGGATAATTCCCCAAGGTAGATCCTTTATTTCCTATCTCTTCCTCCTCTCCTCAGCCATGGACCCTCCACCATACAGACAGACCAATTGTCCAAGTCAGACCTAACCATATGGGCCAAATTTTACTTCACTGGAACGGCCACTCCAAGGTCTTTCCCATCCCTTCCCTCTCATCCCCCAAAGTCTACTCAGATGCCTA